>BMAV01026814.1:92696-141417 GCA_019973955.1 Trichonephila inaurata madagascariensis | reverse complement strand
ATATTAAGTTAGAAAGTAATAGCTTAGCAGTAACATTAGAAATGTTTTATTAAAATTGTCAGGACTGTAATACTAAAGGTTAAAAATAAAAACAAATATTGGAATATATTGTTTTTAAGAGCTGTATATATATATATACATGTGATAAATTTGAACACAATGTGTGGCGTCATAAAACTTAAGATATCAATGCATTGGTTAAGGTTTATCACATCTCTTTCAAAATAATCTTTGTTTTCAATGCACTTCTGCCAATACCTTTTCTAATCCTCAAAACATGCATTTAAGTCGTTTTTTGTGAAACCTCTTCTAGGAAATTCTAAGGTTTCTTTTCTTACTCGAGGACGAAGAAAAAAAAAAAAAAAACAATTGCCGCGAAGAGGTAGTTTTAAGAGTGGAATAAGTCACGTATAACTTTTGGAGCCGTACTTATTGAATGCTTCTCTAAATATCACGAAAAATAATAGTGTTGTGTGAAGCCTTCTTATCGTGAAGCAAAACAAATGAGTTATCTCGTCCTAGTTAAAGCTCATTTCGTCAAACTGTTCATCGCAAATGGGTCAAAACATACTTATAATGACTTAAATTGTCTGGCCAGTTGGTAGAAATTCATAAGAATATGAAACTTCATGAGAACTACAAAAACACTTAAGAGGTCTCAAGGGTGTTAAATTTCTCTAGAGGGCTAAAAATATAAACAATTTTCAAATAGAATTCTGTTAAATTTAAATTAAATAATTCGAATCATTTACACATTATTAATAAAGGTATGGACCTGCAAAAAAGTGTAAAATGTTTAAAATATAACCATAATTTTAAAAATTATAAGCCTACGAAAATAAGAAACATTTCCATAAGAAATATTAAGTTTTACGTTTCGGATGCTATTTCCTAAAGTAGTAGCTTTAATTACTAGTTATAAGTTGATTTATAAAGTTAAATGTATCACACACATTATTATACTGCATTATTTTTATATAAATAGAATAATAAATTGTATATTTTTAAAAAATAAAAAAAAATACATTTTTAAGATTTTTTAAAAAAATTTTTAATATTTTTCAAATATTTGGAAATACAAAAGATATATTATTCTTAAACGATGTAGGGTATAAATAGTATGATACATTTTATAATTATATAAAGTTTTATACATCAGAGGCTACTATTTTATAAAATAACGTGCGCAACGCAAAAATTACTTAATATTTATTACAGAATTATTTCTTATTTTCATATGCTTATAATTTTTAAAATTATTATTATTTCAAACATTTTGTACTTTTTTGGAAGCCATAATCCTTTGTAAATAATGTATAAAAGATTCGAATTATTTAATTTTAATTTAAAGAATTATACTTGCTTGAAAATTGCTTATATTTTCACCCCTTGAGACAAAATTAACACCCCTGAGTCCCTTTAAGCATCGTCTCTTGACTATAATTTTGAATTTCGGGTACTTTTCCAATAAGCCGGTGCAGGCGATAATATCGCCAAATTGATACAACCGACGCTAAACGGAATATCCCTTCTGATAACCTTTTGCCACCTCATTTTCAAAACAAGTTGAGAACTCTTCTTAACACATTAACGTCTTTTCTTTTCTTTTCTTTTTTTTAACATTAACTAACATTTATTAATATTTTTTTTAATGTGTAGATTGAGTGTTGTCACCAATTAATTCTGCTTGGCGAGATTTATACTGGTGAAATGAAAAAGACCCAAAGTTTGATCTCTTAATACAGTAAACCCTTTTTAAAACGTTTAAAATGTGTTTGCTGAAGAAATTAAATAACAGGAACAAATTTCATGCATATTCTTCGCTCAAGTACGTTTGACATTTTGGAAAATCAATGAAGTTCAAATTATTCTTTCAATATAAACAAGAGAATTTTCACAGACGATAAAATAAAATAAATTCCTGAGTGCTGCCACATGGTTACAAAATTCGTAAAAATATTTTATTAAAGCTTGCAGACTACATCTTTTAAAGGAAACATTTCGGATACTTTTTGTAGCATTCTCTTATACATACAGATAGGAATCAAATAAAAGCGAGATATATATATGAAGCAATATTTATGAAAATATCTTTTAAATTTTGAAATTTAATTTAAAATTGTGGCAACATACAACTATTATAGCTAAGCTAACTTTATGTCTCTAAATATAATAAAATCCTTGTGAAGATTTTAATAAGAGCTTTATTGTATTAATACTTAATGAATAATATTTTATTTTAGAAAAAGATTATCTTATTATGTTTAAGCATTTATCTCAAAAAACAACATAATATACAGGGTGTCCCAGGTTCATAGGGACAAACTTTAAGGGAAGGTACATGTGTTATGATAAATGATGTATGGAAATGTCGATAAATCAGGTGCATATCTGCCACCTCGGTGTTCGTAAAAAGTTCCATATTCCTCTGCGGGCGATGGCAGCTTAAATGACCGTGTTAATTCAGGTCTGTTTCCTCCAATGTTCTTGTGAACAACGCCATCTAGCGCCGAACAAAAAAGTTTCCGATCATGGGTTGTTATGCAAATCTGAATTATTGTGATGTTCCTTACCTCCCATAAAGATTTTCCTTATAATCATGGAATACCCTGCATAAACTATATTTCTTTTTCTTCCAATTGAGTTAATTTTATTAAAACATTCCAAATCTCTTTAATATTACTTTATCTATTCTTTAAAAGAGCTTACAAAGTTTGAAATAAATTTTCTAAAACAAAACATCATTGAAAAATAAAAACAGAAAAAAACCTTTTAAGAAGCATAAGAAATATAATTTCAAGAAATAATTTATAATTTATGACAAAAAAGAAAAATGAAAAATGTTAAAATGTATACGATAGATCTGTACCAGAATGAGTTCCAGAAGCCTAGAACAAATTGAACTGGACTACAGCGAATTGCGTGAATAGCAAATAAAAATATAGTTACTTCTCTCAAATACGGTTGCCAAATTCTTTTTTTTACTAAACTATACATTCCAAACTCAATACAACAGAAGAATTTCAGATACAGTACTTGAATAAGGAGTTTAAATATAAAAGAAAGAGTATAAATTCAAGTAAGAATAAAATATTGGGGTCGTTTAAAGTGCACAGAAGAAACTGAAGATGCTGGATAAAAAATGTTAGAAAAGTTTTTACTTCTATCTCTACGTACTTTATTTCCCGCGATTCATTCTTATTTAAAATTAAAACTTCTTTTTTTAAATAATTGAATCTTTTCTGAAATTCTTCTTAGAATTGGAAATTATCAAGAATTAATGAAAAAAAAATTAAATAAAAAGTTATTATGTGCCTTCAATTCAAAAAAGCATTTTCTTAAGAATGTAACTTCAGGTTAAATCTTTATGCTATAATTTTAATACAAGTTTATAATCCAAAACAAGAAAATCGAAATTTATTTCCTTTCAAAACAAGAAAAAAGTATGTTTATTTTAAATGACACTAATACAGATTGCTTATAAATATGTTTCAGTCATAATGCTATTCGAATTAATAGAGTTAATACGACAGTTAAATTTTGTACGGTTAAAATATGAAATTTTATTTTTCCGATACATATTATTAAATTATTTCTTACGAAATTTTTCTCATTAATTTTATCGTATTCTTCATTGTATGATAATTTGAAAGTTAAAATCACTACCATAAAAGGAACTATATGCTTTCAAATTTCTTTATAACAGTCTGATTTCAGAAAAATCCTGAAATATAAGAAAACGTTTACAGATTTCAAGAAAAAAAGTCCCTTAGAAACTTAAATAATATTACTCTAAAATTATTAAAACTGAAACTAAAACAATTCGAGAAAAAAAAGCACAGATTTTATTTTCAAAAATAGAGAAAATAAATCCTTTTTTGGTTATTTTATAACAAACCCTAAAAATATTGTGCTGCAGTTTATGATAAAAACCTAAAAAGTGAGGGAAAACAGAGAATGCACGCTTGTAATTTTTTGGTAAGTAATTTTTAAAGTTCATTTAAAACAAAAACGTACAATACTTTTAATACCCTCTCCCATTTCAAAGTTTTATAAAGATATATATCAAATGAAATAATGAATAATTGTGTACATATGGCAATACAAGATTTTTCCGTCATAGCAAGATTAAAAACATTTTCGATACCTGCTTGACATAATTTTTAGTAGGCTTTATCTATATTTCTTTTTTTGAAGATATAACTTTAAAACTCAGTAGCATTTTTCATAGGATTTTAATTAGTTTTACTTTTTAAATATATTTGAATTATATCGCATTATTCTTTTCTTACTTTGAATGTGTTTAAAAAGAAGTTACTATATTTTTTTAAAAAAAATATTTAGGCAGCTCAAACAGATTTGACTCTTGTCTCTTAAGTTCTAATAATCCTTTACCACCCCAACATAAAAGCTGAAAAATAATAGCACACAAAGTTTATATCTTCTTCAAATTTCAATATTGGAGATGAAAAGTCTAGAGTCTAAAAAGGTCTTTTAGTATTAAATGGTCTGTTTTTAAATTAAGATTTTTTTAAAAATAAAATGGCCTTTATTATAATATTTTATTAAATTAATTCATTAAACATTTAAGATTCCATAAACTAAGTACTAACAAAATATAGTCCAGTTCTACTAACTCCTTCATCATTGAGAATAAAAAAAATGTATGTAAAAAATTATAAAATATCATACTTTTGAAACTATTATATAAATTAAATCATTTTATAGATAAAGAATGCATAATTATGTAATCTTATTTGCATTGAAGTAAAAAAGAAACAAAATAAAACGTGATACAATGTGTATTAATTGTAGACCTTGCCAAAAAAGATACGTATTGGATACTAATTATAAAACTATCATAAATCCTCCATACGACGTTAGAATATAGATCAAAAACATTTCGGAAATAATGTAATCTAGATACTACACGACAGAAATACTAAATAGTTACAAAAATTGAACTCCAT
This sequence comes from Trichonephila inaurata madagascariensis, assembly GCA_019973955.1. Taxonomy (NCBI): domain Eukaryota; kingdom Metazoa; phylum Arthropoda; class Arachnida; order Araneae; family Nephilidae; genus Trichonephila; species Trichonephila inaurata. Next base: position 136,447 of record BMAV01026814.1, on the reverse strand, counting down.
AATCGATACGAAGAATCCAATGAAAAAACCTGGATAAATGCCAAGGAAAAAAAATAACATACAAGTAACAATTTATGCTTTAAAACAGAAAGAGATAATGTATATCAGTTTTATATAATACTAAAAAGAAAAACGTAAAATAATATTTCCTGATTAACTATCACATCCTTTGTAAGTACAGCAGGTTATATGTACAACGAAATCTCAAACTTCAATAATTTTAAGGCGGCCATTTTCAAATTGGAACAAATAATTCTTTGAGAATTAGGGTTTGAAACAAGAAACTGAAATTCCCATTCGTTATAAAATTCAGTTGTTGTGTGAAAAGATAATGCATCATTTCCAAAAAATAACAGATTTGGAAAGAATAAGCAAATAAAATTCAATTATTTCTCTAAAATTGTACTTGAGAGATGGTAAGGCTACAACATTATTAAACTACTACTGAATTATCAATATCATTTTTAATACAATATATTTATTTTAAAAATAATGTAACACTTTGATATAGATTACACCATATAGATTTCGGTGAGAATTTTTAAAAGTCACGCGAATTTTAAGCAATCTTCTGGAATTAGTATATCTTCTTTTAACTTAATGTTACATTAAGACTTATAAGAGGGGAAGTTAAATTGTGACGTCACACAATAGAATTACATGTGGGCTATTGGCAACGGACTTCGTAGTTGTGCATCTCGGTCCAGTGACGAGGCGATATCTTAACTGACACCTATCTTTCCTAACTACCAGGCCAAAAGTAATACATTGAGCCACGACAGATTTAACTTGCATCGACGCCCTCTACACGGTGGTCTTCATTGGAGCCAAAAATCGACCCTGTGGCACTCTGGCCACGAATTCGTGACCATATCCACTAGGTCACAGCGCCCACACATTAAGATTCATAAAAGTCCAGTCAGAAGTTCTTCATTATAAAGCATGTATGGCATATCTTAAACGCAAATGGAAAGTTATCTTTATCATCAAATCGGCTACCCCCTTTTCCTAAGAGGTTTAAAACTCGGCGCTTAATTCTTTCTTTTTCTTTAAAAAAATTAATTTTATAATTAAATAATTATATTCACACTATTTTTTACACTATTATTTTGCTCACTTAAAAAAAATCCCTCCAAATTAAAAAAAAAAATGGCCCTGTTCTTTAAGATGACATTAGAAAATAAAAAGGATTTATTATGGAAATCAGGTTAAAAAGAACATACAACATTGTTTTCCAATTCCTATTATTATAGTTCACTCTTTCCCTATATATATATATATATATATATATCTTGTTCAAATTTTCACACAATCGTTAGTAAAATACTTTCTATTTATCCATTCAAGTTCAAATACATTTTTTTAAACTTACAGTGGATAGATGTTAATACAGTTTTTTCAAATATTAATTCATTAATAAAATTTTATTTTTTTATTTTAAATTTATTCTGCGTTATTTCTTTCGAAGTTGCAACAAATGGCTCCAGTACATTTCTCTAACGAATTAGAAATCGATTTTAAAATAAAAAATATATTACTTTATTTTTATTGAAGTACACATATTCATACCCCTTAAAACAGATTTTACAATCCCCATTCCACTTCTTATTTTCAAACTTTTAAAAGTGGCTAAAAATGGCCGCCGTCATATATAGTCCAGTATTTGAGAGTACGTCGCTTTAGAATTAGTGGAGCGCACTGGAACAACAATGATTGGCGCTCAGACAATATCGCAGCCGATGATAGATGAGACAAAACGTGCCGTGGCATTGTAGCCTAGCGACCAGATCTCTCATCAGGCAAATGCTCACCCCCACCGCATCCCCCGGACCATTAATACGCGTCATTTCGAACACACGTGCTGGGGAGGTCGCAATTTGTTGGCATTTCCTCCCGAATGACATTTCCCACCCTTACCTGCGAGCAATGGGGAGTCGTTAGGGGTGGTATAATAACCGAGAGGATGCGATTAAAATAAACAGCATCAATAGCTCGTGAGAAATGCTTTGGACAAAAGGAACATTGTGAGAAAAATGGGAGTTTAGGGTTTTATGTAGCAAAACATACATTTTATATGTTTCAAATATATTTCAGACTATTCTTGATTTTTTTTTCTTTCTTTTAAGGTATCCGAACACGTGCGGGTTACTTTTTAACAGAATAGCACGTTTAAACATAATAAATGCTTTTTTAGGATTTAATACCAATAAATACTAATATATTTAACTAACAATATTTAAAATAAATTACCTAAATTTTACAAAACTCACTATTATATGTGAAATTTTAGAAATATTCTTGATAAAGTTTAAGGCAAATAGAGAAAAAAATAATAATATATTAGTAAAAGTATTTCTAAAACAAATTAGATGTATTTATCTAGAAAAGGCACTAAAATTTTAATATTTCATTACAATTTGAAAATATTTGAGAGGATAGGAAAATAGAGATTATAGGAAATATGACATCTTTTATGAGACCATTATTTAAATAACAAGCCATAACCTAAAAAGTATTCATACAGTTAGAAATATTTTAGTACATTCTCTATAAAATAACATAAATATCAGGTTCAAAAAGTTTTATGTAAATACATATATCGCTTTTTGAGTTATCAGACTCGCCATGACAGATTTTGAGCAATTTAAATGCCCACTTCTGGTAGATCAAAGACCTACTTCCGCTTTTTCTAACTTTATAAAATGGATTGTAACTTGGCCTCTAAGTAGTGTAAAAACAAAATAAAGTTTATATTGCAAAGCCAAAAGATAGCTCTATTCAATAAAATAAAAAGCAGAAACATCTGTCTTTAAAGAATTTAATCACTTTTAACGTGTTTGGATAACTTAAAAAGAAGACAAAGTAACAATTATGTTATACAATTATAGTTGAGTCAGACAACGCGTCGTGTTGTTCTTGAAAGTATTAAGTAAAGTGAAATATTTAAGGTATCCCACAACGTTCGGAACTATGATTTTAAAAAAAGCGCATAAATGGATCATTTTCATGTTATTTAGTGTCACTTAGATTAGACTACATGTATTAAATTGTTTTAAGAACATTATGACAAAAAAATTATTTAAATACAAAATTTTGGCAAAAAATGAACTTAGAATAACCTTTTTTCAAAATGTTCTCCTTTTGTGAAAAATGCTTCTATTGTATTAATATTTTGCCTGTATATAGCTCAGACCTCTGTACAGAGGCTCAACTATGATTTTTGAAAAATTCACATTATTTTCAGAGTTACAACCATTTGAAATAATTATCGGCGTATTTTCTTAAAATTTCTCCCTTCTGTTTTCGTATAACATGGGTAAACCGACTTCCGAGTTATGCATTTCAAAAATTCTAGTTGAGCCTCTGTACAGAGGTCTGAGCTGAATACAGGCACAATATTATTGTAATAGAAGTATTTTTCACAAAAGGAGAACATTTTGAAAAAAGGTTATTCTAAGTTAATTTTTTGTCGAAGCATTGTACTTAAATAATTTTTTTTTGTCATAATGTCCTTAAAAGAATTTTATACATGTATTCTAATCTAAGTGACACTAAATATCATGAAAGTTATCCATTTATGTGCTTTTTTAAAATCATGATTCCGAACGTAGTCGGATACCTTAAACTGTTTATTTGGATAGTGTGCTCAAAAAAACAAACAAAAAAAAAAAAATGAATTTTTGGTTTTTTTTTAACGAAGTTGTATAAGTTGTGTAACGGATCTATCCCCGAACCTGTATTTAATCCTCTTGGGGTAATTTCATTTCTTTTTAATTGTTGTTCTATTGAAAACTCTCTCACTAAGAAAAATATTTGATTTATTCAAATTAATGGTTCTATTTAAGCGTTGTCTTTTAGATACTCGAGCTTAGTTGAGAGCAAGTCGAGAGTTAGTCGACGAGTAATTTCTAGATGATCAAATATTGAAGATTTATTCATAAGATAAAGATTAATAATAACGATAGGATGTCGTATAACTAAGAACAGAATTACAGTAAATTAGACCGTAGATGTTCAAAGTGTTCTAAGAGTAAGTGAATTAGATTATACTGAAATATTAAGTACTCTTTTTGCTATGTGATTGCTCTTATACTTAGTAGTTTTGTGCATTTACTATCCCAAGTTGTTCGATTTAAGTTAGAGAAATAATAAATTGAAATTTAACCTGATTATATGGCTGATCTTTACTCGAACACCAAAACACCAATAACTGCAACGCGATTATTACAAAATTTTTATTGAATGGTCGGTTGTTTCACCAGAGTGAATCGCCATTTATTTCTATATACACAGGAGAAAAGTCATTTACTCATTCGCCAAGAGATCTCTGGATCTATCAGATCTTAAGACTTGAAATTTAGTACACATGTTTTTTGCGGAGTTTTGCTCAAATCGATTCAAAAGAAGGTTTGAGTGGACTTGTGTTAGTGGGGGAGAAGGGTATTGATAAAAACTTTCCGTTTTTGAAGTATTAATTCTACAGACTTGACATTTGGTACGCGTGTATAGATCCACTAAGAACAGGTATTGTATAAAAGAACTCCCAATAAGGTTTACGGGGCGTTTTAGATTAAAGTATTTTGTTTTCGAATTATCAGATCTACAGATTTGACACTCCACCAACATGTTTTGTTTGTTGAGTGGATATCTGCTGGAAAAGGGTTTTGCTGAAATCTACTCTGAGAGTTAGGGTCATGGGGCGTAAAACTTAATCATAATTCAGTTTTAGAAATTCAAGTATTTTCATTTTTAAATCAAGATATTAGGGCTATAAGAATGCAAAGCTGTGTGTGTGTGTATTACGTCTTATAAATCTAATAAAAACATTTTAGAGTATTAGAGAAAGCTTAATACAAAATATGTATACATTTTGAAACCAATCAATTAGGCACAAAAAAAAATAGTTTCATTATCGTATTAAAAACACGCTTAAGAAAAATCGCAAAAACTTTTTTTAAAAAAATTATTAATTAAAATGTTATAACCCTAAGCTATAATCAGATAACTTTAACACAAATTAAAATAACTGTTAATTTATTAGTAATCTGTATGCTTGGCAATTTTCAAATATCAAGTTGCTATATTAATAAATACTAAATCATTTAGGAATCACGATTTGAAACTCTATTCACCTTGAAGCTCTCACTTTCTGAGCTCCTTAAAATAAATATTTTTTTTTCAACACGATATGTATTGCTATACACGGAAATAAATCAAAATAATAAAAAGATTAAATCTCACGTATCTTAGCCCTAACTTGCAGCTTTTATACAATTTTCTCTCTTCATATTAATTGACACCAATAAAGAATTTATATCAACTTGCCATTGCATATAAAAATGGTACTGCAAACTAAAGAATCTATTAATGCTATGCCTATATACTCAAAATTCTACTTATTCACTTTGAAACAAGCATTCTTAAAACGAGGTCTTTACCAAAATGATTAGTTCTTTTTTTAAAAAAAAAATATTTGATACATCATTTATTCTTAACTCCTCTTAATTGAGAAGCGCACCTTTAAAATTGCTGAAAACTAATTTATACCTAAAAAATAAAACTCCTCGGCAAAATGAATATCGAGAGAAACAAGAAAATGATTAAATTTGAAAAAAAATGCCTTCATTTTAGTATTTTTGTTTACTTTTAATTTTAATTTATTTTTGTTTCACTTATAGCCAATAAAAATTTGGACAAGCTACGAACGACGTCTCTTTCTTTTTTTCAGTAACTAATCAACACGTTTAGCAAAAAAAAAATAGCATATGTATTTTACGATATCATTAACAAAAATTAATTAAAATTTAAGAGACGTTTTTTAGCAAGAATGAAAATATGAATAATAATTAATGAAAAGGATTTTGTCTCTTATTTTGATATGCATTTTCTTACGAGAAATATACAGCTCGTTTCCACAATTTTTTATTAACTAATTTTTCAAAAAGGAACAATTATGTTTACTTATATGCAACCGTGGCTGAGTCATGTTAAAAATACTCTACAAAAAAGTTAAAAACTATGCATATTACTCTAATTAAATTACATGTTACGCTCTTATTTAATTTCCTATGAAAATAAGTATATTTTTAATTTAAATTGATAATATTTAGTTTTGTTTAATTTCTAATAGTAGGAACTGAATTAATATTTAATACAAATAACAAAAAGTTAAAGTTAAAATGAAGAGTTCAATTTATGCACGGGATTTGCTACATTAAAATTATAGGTGGTATTAGTGAACAAATTTAAAAAAATCTATTATTTTTTTTAAAAAATTCGAATTTGAAATGATTCTTGTATATTTTTGGCATATTTATACCATGGTAAAGGAGATATCAGAAAACATATAAATTGAAAGACTTTAAGCAAGCTTTTAATTATATGTTCTGTAGGCGAGTTTTCAGCATTTTCATCATCTCTCCCTTCATTCAAGAAAATTACTTCCTCCTTAAGCATAACTCTAATGCATGTTACGTCACAATCTACGATCACTTGCATCGACTCAAGCTTGGAATTCATTTTTTTTTTATATTATTACATGAATCGTTAATACTAAAATGCAACAAAGTTTAAAGTTTTATTCTTAAAAATTCGTCCCAGCAAACAAAAAGTATATTTCACCTAGTTGAAAATAAGAAAATACCATAGAAAATCGTAACAAAATTTAGAACGTTCTTTATTCAACAGATATTTCTGGAAAACAATCAACAAACAGTAAAAGATTAAAAAGTTAAGAATAGTCTGATTGCAATTTGATTTTAGATCCATTTAACCCCTCAAGAATTTACCCCAACTCTTAAGCATTTCTTAGAAATTTAAATTACTTGAATAAGTCTTTATATCTTAGTAAAATTTTTTTTATAAGTGTCTATTTGAGTTACATTTTAGAGTATGTCTCATTAAGCATCCGTAGATAAGTTCAAATGGGCAGCAATTAAACTCTACTGTAACATATTGCTCGTCGTTTTAACCGTTAAATTTTGGATTCGGTTGAGCAAGCACACCACATCATCCAACTCAAAAATTGTGTCATTTTATTTCCCCTTAATTTTAAAAAAATAAGAAATAAAAAGTGCGAAATAAAAATCAACGACCAATTTAGCCCCTTTTTTAATTCAATTCCCCTTACGCGCAATTAATTTCATTTAAACGAGATCTAAACGACCCTTAAAAAGCGCTTAAAATAGATGGACCCATTAGAAATGGTCCAGAAAATTGATACACAGAAAGGAGTCAAGGCTTCTAGATAGTGGGCATAATTGGATTTTAAATATTTTGTCGAAGAGAAAAATGAACTGGGCCTTTTGGGAAAAATATTAAATAATTCTAGAAAAAATATTTTTTTAAAAAATTGAATGATGTCATACTGTCATTTCATTATTATTTCCTGTCTTTAAGCACAATTGAATAAATATGGCTTTACATCTTCAAAATAAGCAAGGATATTGCAGTGTAATAGTGTTGAGATTATTCTTAAATTTAAAATGAAATATAGGTAATTTATTAGTTCCATAAGGCTCAGGAAGATGTTTTAGCAACTCTTTGTTAGAAGAAGCGAAAGATTAAAAGATATAAATATAAATTATATATATATATATATATATATATATATATATTCAAAAAAGTTACATTTATTAAAAAATAATGCATTAATGTAAACATTATAAAAACGTATATAAATTACATTTACTGTTGAATAATAGAAAATGTAATTTACAACCTAAGATAACACCCTCGAGCTCCTCTTCAAACTTTGGTGGTAAAACGATCAAGAAGGACCATTATCACTTCCGAGAGTTTGAGCGTGTAAAATTCCCTCATTCATCGTTGTGACCGGTTACACTAACGTTTGAGGAGTTCAGAATCTTAAATAGATCGGTTTTAAGGCGTATGTGCGAGAGAATACAAGGGAAAATTAAATCTTCTGAAGGAAAGAAATGTAAACGTGCAAAAGAAACTATACACGTTACTTACATTAAATTCTAAATCAAATATATTTAAATTCATAATTTAGTATAAACTGTTATATTAATGTTTATTGTTTAAAACAAATTGATTTCTGATTACACTCTCTCTCCTTCCCCCATCCCTACACACATATATTGTTGAATACAAATAAACTCTTACAATTATCTTTTCATTATACAACTTCAGAGATAGATGAAAAAAAAGTTTTATTATTATTGGACTGGCATAATGCTCATTCACTGGTTGTATGTTCCTTGATATTACATTTAAGGGAAACAGAAAGATTTATAAGCAACGGATTTCATAATTTTGAACTGTGGTCAAATGACAAAAACGATACTTGAGCTGACACTCTTTTTCCAAATGTCCAAACCAATCGTAACGTTTCCATCTTAACGACTTAGAGCAGTGATTCTCAAACTTTCAATGTTTGCGACCCAATTTTGAATTAAAATTTTCATCACACCACCCCCACCCCACCCCTCCATACAATAACAATGTATTGAATGCAATAGTAATGTACTTTGATGTTAAATCTACACAATACGACTTTAATTATAAAATAATTAAATTTTGTATATAATTTTGTATTTGGCTGGCCCAGGGTTTCTCAAACCGTGGGGTGCGCCCCCCTTGGGGGCTGTGACAACTCTACGAAGGGGGCGCAAGCGTATTGAAAAGTCGAAAATAAAATTTTATTTAATTAAATTTGTTAACTTTCAGTAAATTAATAAATACATTCTGACATAATAAAAAACAAAATACCCATTTACAATGATATATTACACTTATAAATGCATCAGTGCTACACAATGTATTTTATAATTAATTTAACAGTGTGCAAAGTTAAGAACAAGTTTAATAATTACCAGTGACCCTATGGGCTTGTCATATATAAAGTTATATACAAAAATTAACACTAATCTTGGCAATTTTTTTTGTACTGTTTATAAGCAATCCCTTAACTGCTGATTAAAGGTTACGTGATTCACAAACACTGTCAAGTTCCTTTTTTGCATTCTAAGGCCTTCGGAATAATTTTATGGATAGCAGCGCACAGAAAAGATCGTACTTCGGAAAGACGTATTTATACGTCCGGGGTAATTAACGCTTTGGCTGAGATACGCAGTAGTACTTAAGAGGTCAAAGTCGTATTGTAGCTTTAACGTCAAAGTACAGTATTATTGAATTCAATACATCGTTAATATATGAGGGGGGCGCGATGAAAATTAGGAATGGATATTGGGTCGCGAATATTGAAACTTTGAGAAGCAAAACTGAGAAGCCCATAAGTATATTAACTTCTGTTAACTTAGCCCATTAACTTCGTAATTACGAATTAAGGATGAAATAAATCGTACCGTGCTGGGGGATATATTTATAAGTATATTATAAACATGAAAATATGTATTCTATTATCATGTCAATGTGTTTTATTTTGCTTCCTCTCAGTAAATTAAAATATTTTTAATCCTCCTGGTAGGAATTTCACGTTCCCCCCAAGGGGGCACGCTTCACTGTCTGAGGAGGCACGACTTACAGTTTTGACAGATTTAAAGTGCATCAGCCCTTGCACCCGGCTAGACAATACAGTATAATACCCCGAACTTACGTGATAGGTGGTTCTAGGTGAAAACCGCGTAAGCCGGTGTATAATCACGCATACAGATACATATAAATTATCATTAATTGAGGCAGAAGACGAAAGCAAATAACAATTTAGACAAAAATGTTTAATAAAATCTTAGATAACACAAATTCAAAATCACAAAACGAAGTTATTTTCATGTGGAAGGAGGAGGGTTTCATACAATCTAACAAGTAGTCGGCCACCTCGAATACTTTTATTTCTCCTACAAAATTTCTTTGGAGGAAGCTAATATTTTTTTTCTTTGTTTTATTGAAAAAGTACGATCATCGTTGAAGTCTTTATTTTCTAAAATTTGTGTGTGTGTGTATGTGTGTGCAACTCTTTTGCCATTAAACTGACGCCTTCTTTCTAATTCCCGACCGTCATTTGCTCTTCTGATTGAACTGGGTCTAAAGACTCACGTTCTTCAATGTCTTGCTCATGCATTTCTATGAGCCCATCCATTGTCAGCTCCTGACTGTGGGAATCCAGCACTTCTTGAAAGTCATCACACTACCCATTTATAAATTTATTTTTCCGGGAAGATCGACAACTTCTTCAATCACATTACTAATTTTTTATCCAACAAAAGACGAATTGTTGAGATTTGAAAATCATGTTACTCCGGGTTCGCGTAAGTCGAGGTATTACTGTACTTAGATTAATATCTTTGTGAGAGGCTCGCACCTCTCTCTCGGGCACCTTAATGTGTGGGAGGTAGGGAAGAAACACTGGACATGATCCAATTGATTGATTTATTTACCACACATAGAACAGACACAATTTAAACTAATAATAGTAAGAGAATGTCTCCATGCTAACCGCGAAAGTGAAACAACGACGGTAAAATGCGAACGATTGGAAGAATATCAAATTCGTTCCTTACCTTAATAAAGGATCTAACCTATCATCCGTTTTAATTTAATATCAATTCAATCTCAGTGAACAATCGTCACTTTAAAACTTCTTCCTAAGGAGTTCTTAATTACAATATTTCAAATATTATACCTTCAGTAGCAATCTCACCCGATTCGAGTATATCTCCTCTCCTACTCTCTCTTCAAGCTAGAAAACTACGCCTATATATAGTAAGTTAGTTTAACCATTACGATTGTCTTCTTCCAAAGGGTTGGTTGTGAATAACGCGAATGGATAGCCCAAAGATTTCCCAAGAGGATTAATTGAAGGAACATGTATAGATCCGTCACATCTTCCTTATTTAATGGTTCACAAATCATTTTACAGTTTTACACACATAATATACTACTGAAATATTTCTACACTTCCATTATTGATCAATATAAAACATCTTTTAAGACTGCAATATTATTTTATATGAGATAAAAACAATCTAGGGATAAACTAACTTATAATGTACACTACTTTATTTAATAATAGCCATTACTCTCCCGCTTGGTATTTCATGAGATTGTATGAATATATATTGTTATGTATTAATTATTGATATCTAAGTTCTAATGTATTGAAAAACATTCTTATAACCCTAACCTCTTAAGGATGTCTTTGGTAAAAGTGCGAGAGCTCTAACTAAACGCGAAGCACATTTTCAGACAGATAAATGACCCAATTTGCATAGAAATTTGCAATATTATAACTCGTACCTCTGTTAACAATATAGTGTTTCTTAAAATTTCAAAATATTCTGTGAATACTTTCTTTTTTTTTTTTAATACGTGACGGCAAAGCCCATTTAACATTACGGTACAGGATAAAAAAATGCGAAACATATTTTATACCAGAAAAAATGAATCAACTCTGTTAAAAATGTGAAGTATGATAAAAAATATTTCTCTCTAAAGGATAGTGAAGCCAGAATATCATATTAATTTTTCATTTATTTTATATCTGAAAAAATGTTCCAAATTCGGGTCCTATTCTTTAACATTAACCTAAAAGAGCCTTAAATTTTAAAGGTCAAAGCTTGAATTTCTAAACCTGAAGTAGGATTACCTTTCAAACTTGCATAGCCCCTTCCCTAAAGTGGATTTTCGTAAAACATATTTTTAGTGGATCTCTACTCAAGAAAATAAATATGCTTGACAAATTTCGTCCAAGTCTAATAGCTCAAAAACGGGAATATACTTATCTATAACACTCCTTAATCCATCGCAGCCCCTCCCCCAAGATATCAATTTTTGTAAAATTCGTTCTTAGCGCATCTATATTCCATGAAAAGAACAAAAAATTTCAAGTCTGTAGGTCTAATAGTTAAAAAAACAGGAATATTTATCTATAACGCCCCTTAACCACTCGCAATCAACTTGAGGGGCAAATTTCTCAAAACCCCTTTTGTAGGAGATCATGAAGGTAGGTTTAATAAACCATAAACGGGCAATAATTATTTAAAACGCCTTTGAATCCTTCGCAACTTCCCACGAGGATCAATTTTCGCAAAAGCTTTTTTGTAGTGGATGTCTACTTCATGAAATGAACATTCCTGAAAAATTCAAAGTCTGTAGCTCTAATAGTTTGAGAAACGGCACTATTTACTTATAACACCTCTTAGCCATTCGCAATTCCCCTTTGGAGGTCAATTTTCACTAAATCCTTTCTTAGCGGATCTCTACTCCATGAAAGGAACCTGCGTACTAAATTTCAAGTTTGTAGATCTTATATTACCTGACGTATCATGATAAGTGAAATGAGGGAGTCTCTTTTCTCCTTTATACGTAAAATAAAGATTAAACACTATCCTCATGTGTTTCTCAAATCACAAATGTGTGTGAGAATCATTTAAAAACTCTCTCTCTATGCATAATATTAAGAAAAGATAATATATTAAAAACAAGATGCGATAGAAAAAAAATTCAATACTTCCACACTAAAGCTACTCAAAATAAAAGATTGATAAAGCAGCAAAGTAAATACAAGTTAAAAATAACCTTGTCAAACTAAACCACACCGAAGAAAGACCCGGTCTATTCTAAAGACAAGTCAAACATCTTTGGCACTGTTCCAAATAAAGATTGAAAGAAATCGATGCTTTAATTATAACCGGGTCTATATATATAGACTGGGTTACGGTAATCTTATATGACTTTATCGGAAAGTTCCTATACCGTAATCGATTAATTATCCCCTATTCCATGAAGATCTCACTGTACCCGTAGTCTGGACTGGATTCTATCGATGTTGCCAATTTAATAGTCAATATTCTACTATCCACTCGGGGTGTTAATTAAAGTTTTTTAACGTTTTTGCTGGTGTAAGCAGTAGAGTCTATATACAACAAATAATTACACTTATCATATAGGTGAATGTAAAAAGTATATCCATTTTTATTCACGTTTAAGGAGACACGGTACCCTGTACCCATTTTTTTTGTTTATATATCAAAATAAAACGATTTGAATGTACCTTGTTTGAACACATGGAATATGCATTTAAAAAAACACACCTTTAATGAATAATTATTTATTTTTTTTAAAAAAATATATACATTTCCATATTTTGAAATTACTACTACATTTACAAATTGTGATATTTTTGATTAATTTTTCTAATACTTTTAAAATTGTTCTTTACAACTCTGTGATAATTTAATTTTTACTATTTTTTCAGGACGCTTGTATTAAAAAACATTAAAAAACTAACATATCTAATTTTGTGTGATGACTTTTTAAAAAAAAACTATTCATACATAAATCCTTATTCCATGGTCAGAATCATCAAGCATATACAGAACAACGAGAAAAGTTTCAAAACATTATCTTAAACATAAAAAAGGCCTTAGCAATTTAAATGCATAGTTATGATAGAAAATAAAAATTTAAGAAAAAGTATGTTCTCTTTGAAAAATGTACGAGAGCCTAAACTAAACGCGGAGCACATTTTCAGCGAGAAAAAATGTTTCGATTTTCCCGAAATTTTGCAACATTATAATTCATACATTTGTTCGTAAGATAGTGTTTGTAAAATTTCAAAATATGCCGTAAATTAAAAAATTTTTTTTCCAACTCAAATAAAAATGAGTAGTATGATAAAATATGCTGCCATCTGTAGGACTAAGAAACCAAAATATAATATTCATCCAATTCCTTCTATTAGCTCACACTCAATTTATTTATTTATTTTATTATTTATTTATTTATCTTGGAGGAATTTTCAATCGTTATAATAAAATACATTTTCATGCGCTCAATTGAGCGGAAATTTTATATACGTGATTATTTTGGATGGCAATACAATAATTTAATTATAATTAATAAAACTTAATTGATTAAAACTAATTATTTAAAGAATTACAAATACAGCCACGTAGGCGACTTAGCGACTATTTTGGCGACTTGTGTCAAAACTTGAAAAGGGTTTTTTTATCACGTTTTAAAGCATTCAATTGAACTGAAATTTTATATAACATTTGTTTTGGATGACACTACGATACTTTAATCATAAGTAATAAAAATTAATTACCACTTAATGTCGTGGTTTTGTCCTATGTATATACATATTTATATTAATTGTAACTATTTAATAAAAAGTAGCTAAAATAAAATTTTTCTTTGATCTAAGTAGGAATTGACTTAATTTTTTTTTTATATTACTTGTTTTTAAGTTCTTTTATATCTGAAGAAATATTCTAAAATCAGGTCCTATTCCTGAACACTAAGCGAAGGTAGCCTTGAAATTTTAAAGGTCAGTAAAATAAATGAAAAAGCTAAATATAGACGGCATGAGTCATAGATTCGTTTTTTGTCTCGATTTATTCTTAAAAGAGTTAAATAACTGACTAAATAATGTAGCTAGAGCTACAAAATTCCGTACACTTTAGAAAAGTCGTAAAATTAAAATGAGGTAATAAAAATCAATATTTTGGACATTTTTAAGTTAATGTGTCCCTTAAATAGTAAATAGAAAGTTTTAGGTCTTTTTAGAATATGGAGACTCAAAATATTAAAGATGTTTATACAATCCACATAGGAAGTGTTTTTAATGTATTTTCGTCTTGTGGAAATATTTTAATACTCAGATTTTTTTATATATAACGTATTGCAATTTTTGTTTCATACGTAATGAAAATTACATTTGTCATTTAAAATTTAGGAATCAGTTTTAAATGATAATTAATTTTATACAAATATGCAACCATGAGTTTGACATTGATACTAAAGGAACGAGCCAAAAATAGAGAATAAATAGAAAAACTTCCGGTTTTAGAGCAATTTTTTCCTGATAAAACACTGTTTTAAATCAAGTTTTGAATATATTTAAAATAAATTAATCAAGATTATTAAAGATCTATTTGTGAGATTTGTCAGCAAAGATAAAATTTTAAAATTATAGTTGAATTAAAGCACAGTAAAAATTTACCAAAAGCATTTTGAAGGAACGAATATATCGTCCTTCAATGATAGTTTCGCATCATTCAAAAAAGCATTTGTAATTTACAAACAAGTTTTTCACCCTTTATATTTATCATCATTTTAAGTGCTCTGATAAATCACATCCATGAATTAAATATTGAATGTTATGGTAGTATATCTAATGAGTATTAATAAACGAACGAGTTTATAGTTCATTAAAAGTTCGTTTCATATAAATGAGTATAAATAGAAAACCATGCTACCTCTTTACTGTTGATGACAAGCTACTCCTTTTGGTTTCTCAATCATATATTGAAATACACCACGTAATAATGTTTTCCCTGCGCCAACACTCTCCTTGAGGGAAAATAAAGTTTACAAACAAAATTTACTTCCCAATATGAATTTGAATAAGATTATGTCACGAAGATGGGTTTAAAAATACCAGATTGACGACCTTAACGACGCTGGCGACAAATTGGGTGAAAAATATAATGTCGCCAATGAATCATCGAGAAGTCTCTAGGTTCAACCCCTCTAGAAAATTCCCACGAGGCGATATAAAGGTAGGTGGAGATCAGAAGAAAGTTCAATGGCGAGTGCGTTTACAGCGATAAAAAAAAAAAGAGACTTAATCTGTCTGAGTTCCAAATGGTGAACTGCTTAAAGAGCCGTGTTTTGAACGTTGTGAAGTTCGTTGATAGCGAGTTTATACGTCGTTTTGTCTTCGTAGTCATCTGCTCGTCCTTGTCCATTCATAAATGTGTTATTATTCAAATAATTGGCTTCATCAGCTTATTTTCCCCATTCAAATTTGCAACAGTATTTACTTAATAACAGGCATGGGACAGTTACCTTCGATGGGATATATTAAAATATCCGCTATTGGTGCACAAGTATCCCAAATGTAACTGTTGTCACAGCGAGCGACAGGTTATTATTCATGCACGATTGACATTCATGAGATGTTAACCTAATTATGTACGGAGATATACATATTTATATCAATGCACATAAATTGAAACAATAACTAATTCTTAATACAAAGAGCCACGATCGAACAATACCACAATATAACTAGAATGTTTATTAGGGAATGTACAATAAATGTGATTGCTCTAAGCTGAAAACCAAAAGCATCAATGTATCAAATGTATAATTCAATTAACAGAATTGCAATACAAAACAAAATATTGTACAAGTCCAGCAGTAGAAATTTAATACATATTGAAATTCATTCGATTTGATGATACCTGAACCTCCATCCTATTGTATCGAATATATCCCTGAAGCCTCCCCGCACCAATCGTCAATTTCCGTACAACATGAATTAATCCTACCTTTAATATCAGCCGCACATCCGCGAATATGTTGAATAATCCATTGTATCTGTATTTGCATCTGTTAAGATGCAGGCTTCACCTCAATCGTTTGACTGGGAAGCGTAATCAATTTTACCAGGGAGTCCTAATCCCCGAAATGACAACAGTAAGCAGAGGGTCCTGCTGTGCTGATGAATGCAATCGGAACAAGTATCGCAAAGCACTAGATTAACGGATCCATTGAAAATGTCCGTTCGTCGTAATGGAGCACCTATGGGGGAACAATGGCCGACTGTTGTTTAATGGCCTTCCACGCGAGCTTGCTTCGAAATTATAAGCCGATAATGACGCGCTTGTCGGTTTGTTTTTAATGTTCTGTCCGCGAGTTATCTCTCAGCGACAATGTTTCACGAGCGGATAAACTTTAATCGTAACCGTGTCTGGTTGGTATTGAATAAAATGGAAATTGTATAGTCGCTGGGGAGGAAATATTCGATAATTCGGGATTTGTTTGGTGGTATTGTCCTGTGTTGAATTTGAAGTTTTAAATGGGCATAATGCTTGAAGCTGTAAATGTTGAAATTTGATCTGTATGTCAATACAGCGTAAAAGATTATTTAGTAATTATCTGTTTTTATGTAAAATTAGTAACAGATTAAAATTTATAACAGCGATGAACGGGTAAAAAATGGTTTATTTATTCGAAAACCATAATTATACCTTTATTTTTTGCAACAAAACTTAATTAAATAAAAAACTATCCCACTAATTATGAAAAATACTGAAATTGAAGTAATACTTATTGTTTTGATGGCATTGTATTTATAATTATTCTGTATTTTTATTATTAATGGGCTTTGTATCATCATTTACATGCTATGTTTAATTTTTATTAAATTCTTAGTATTATTTACAGTTTCTATTTTATATGTATTTTCTGTAAAATAAATAAATTTGTTCTCGTGCCTTTTACCAACGTCATCGATTGTATTTAGCATTTACGAGATGGCAACGTTTTGTTGTTTTTGAGTTGATGTAATATAATCTGTGTGGAATATTCAGTTGCTGTACTGTTTCTCGGTAGGAGAGATTGTCGCCTTACTAAGCTGCTGGCATTGTCTAAATAATTTTTACGCTAAATTAAAGTTATTAAAAAGCAAGATTATAACCATTTTGTCCCGTGTGGCGGACATTAATAAATAGACTGTGTAAATAATAATTGAATAGATGTTAAGTATAGCATATAAATGAACATAAAAAGCAGATTAATAATAAAAATAGTTTGAACAATAATAAAAATACAGAATAATAAATACTCCATCCAAACACTTGTTTCAAATCAGTGGTTATGCAAAATTACATCAGAAAAAGCTATTAGATGTATAATTTGTTTTTATTTGTTGCGCGTGTGCCACTCTTTCAACATCAAAAATTGAATCTGAAACTACCAACAAATAGTAATTTATGAAGTAAATCTCTAGTATATTTTTTCATTTGCTTTATATGTTTTTAATCAGTTTTAACCTCTTATTGCGATAGTTTGATTATTCTAGTTTAAGAGATCCGTTGAAAATAGTTATCAGGCTGTTTAGTGATGAATTAAAACACATCTTAACCGAAAAGTTTGTCAATTCTAAAGCAGGTAAACTTTCTAACAGCACAATATTTTTCATCAAAAAAAAAAAAAAAGTCAAACCCCGATTTAACGAATTTATCCAGAAAGAACTTTTTATTCGTTAAATCGGAATTATTTGTAATAACGGGGTGTAAAAAGTACAATATTTTTGCAATTACCTTTTTGAAGCTCTATAATAAGCACAACTACACAAAAAATGTCCATGGTTAGAAATTACACACTTTTTATGCAGTAGCTAAAAATACTATTAGCGTATTTTTTCGTATCAGTTAAATTTAAGCTATAAAGCAACGCTTCTGAAACTATGGGGCATCCCCCCCCCAAGGAGTGTGATAATTCTACCAGGGAAGCACGAGCATATCGAAAAGTCAAAACTAAAAGATTTAAAAAAATTATTAATTTACTGAGTCAAAACAAAATACATTTTGAGATAAAAAAAAATACGCATTTATCATGATATAATACACTTATAAATGTATCAGTTCTGCATAATGTATTTGATCATTAATTCATCAAAACTAAGTAAAGAGCAAAGTGACCTCAATAAGAACTAATGACTTGTCATATACAAAATTATAGGCAAAAATTAATAATTCTCTTAATAATTTGTACAGTCGTATTGTCGATTTAGAGTCAAAGTACCTTATTGAATTGAATACATTATTATTGCATAGAGGGGGTGAAATGAAAATTGGGTCGCAAACATTGAAAGTTTGAGAAACACTGCTTTAAAGAGTAGAATTTTGGCAATTATTTTGAT
The DNA here is from genome assembly GCA_019973955.1 of Trichonephila inaurata madagascariensis. NCBI lineage: Eukaryota > Metazoa > Arthropoda > Arachnida > Araneae > Nephilidae > Trichonephila > Trichonephila inaurata. Next base: position 117,807 of record BMAV01026814.1, on the reverse strand, counting down.
TCCTGACTCGAAAGACTTTTTTTCGACTTTATGCTGATAAGGAAATACAAATGATAAAGAATACTAAATTGTGCTGATGAGATATGTTTTCACAATTTCCAAACAATGTAAATCTTTAGAAAAATGTAACACTTTTGATATCAATAGTCATTATCAATTTCTACGTAGAAATCGCTATGCATTCGTTTCCGGCAATCTGCCACGCTTCACTATTTTACAAAAATAAATTTTTTTGTAAATAATAAACTTTACTTCTCTCAAGAGAGAAAGCTAATGGTAAAATGTCTTAAAATATCTCCTACTTTTTGGAGTGGGAGGAGATAAAGGAATTTCCTGTCCTGTTCAAAGCTCACGCGGTAGATTATACTTATGACTCATCTTCCCTTGTAACTCATCTTGTATGACTCATCTTCACCCTCCACTGTCTAAATTTTCTATTCACAAAAATATTCTCTTCCTAATCCGGGTATAAAAAAGATGTCATTTGAAAGGAAATCCTACTTTTAATTCTAACTGATAAAAAAATCATGCTTTCATTTGTGGAAACTATTAGTTCATTCGGAGTTTATATTATTCGTTAAATAGGGGGTCTTCGTTCCCTTCATTTTAACAGGAGAACAAAAAAATCGTTACACATGAGTTCGTTAAATCGGGGTCGACTGTCTATATAAAAAAGTAGTGGACATTTTTTGCATTAATATTATTAATGACACTAATATATTTCTATAGATATTTCTAGAAATTCTTCAATCAATCTTTTTTCAACTATCAACTGATATGGAAATTTTCTCCTTTTATTTTTATCTTAAAAGAAGCTTGCGGAAATTAACAACATGCTTACTAAATTAATACAGACACATATCACAAACTAGGAATACTCCAATACAAATATTCTGTCACATATCAGGTAGACACAATACAGTAAAGAGTAATAAAATTTAAACAATTCAATGCATTGATGTATGATGTAATATATTTTTAAAAGAATTCAAGCTAAAATTTCCAGTAAATATAATCCGAAAAGTATATAGATATCTTAAAGAGCATTATAATCTTACATTTTCCCAATAAGAGTTTTTAAAGACCAATTTTTCAGTCAGTAAAATTCAAAACTCAGATAGATTATACATGGAATCATTTATTTCCTCTATATTATGGAATTTTCATTTTGTTCTTAAACACTTGAGTAATGAAACTTTTGAAAGATCAGTGTCACACACACATTTTAAATTCTCTAAGCGCAGACAACTATATATCATGCAAATGTTGCTTCAGTACAGAATTCGGTAGTTTGCATATAAAATGTAAAACCATTTTATACCCAATCAGCGATTACTATTTTACTATATTAGACAGCAACGTTTCCACAATATGTATCGGTTTCTTAGATAGATGTTTTGTTTTAAGTTACTCATATACATCTTTCATTTTGGACAATAAAAATATAACTGTAGTAGTGTATTAAATTTATTTAGCAAAAAAATTGTATCAATCTTTCTAAAAATATTGAACTAGATTTGTAATACTAAGCTGCTGAATGTCTTACAATGAAATGAAGAAAGTTATATGGTTTTTAATTATAGCAAAAAAATTTCTAGAAAAAATAATGTAATATAGAATATTTATTATTATTATTTTTCGTTATAAAAATCATTTGGTAGTTAATTTTTTTTTGCAAACAACGACAAAGAACAAGCAAAAAAATTTTAGTACCAAAAATGCTTTATATCAGCGGTTCTGAAACAGTGGTACGTGGAGCCCCGATGGTCCCCTGTGCCTTTCTAGCGGTCCACAAGCATTCGTACAGCTCTATTTTTCATCCAAATTAATTAAAAAGAAATAATAAATATGGAACCAAAAAAAAAAAAAAACGCACATTAATTTAATTCCTTAGAGTGCGTTAGGTTTAAAGCAATCTGATTGGTAACTCAGTAGCTATTAAATTTTTTGTCGTGCAATTAAGTGCCAAAAGTCATAAACAGCCTATGCAAATATCCAGTTGGTACAATCATCGCTTAAGATGTGTAGTGCTTTGTAGTGCTTTTCATTTGTACTCAATTCTGGATAACTCCAGTGAATGATTTGTCTGGAGTTGTCCAAAATATGTGTCTTCCACAGCCAATCATTAAATATTTGTCCACCTAGATCATCAGAAATGAATCTCGTGGTATATTTACAAGACAAGATGAATAAATCAGTTCAATCACAGAATTCTGCACTGGCTGCACTAATTATGCAATTATGGATAGCTATGGAAGTAGCATGGATGAATATATTTATAAGGGCTTCAGACGACACCATGTCGAATTTTTGCATCTTAAGCGGACAAAAGTAAATCCCATATGATGCGTCGTCCCATAACTTTTACCACTTCAATAGACTCGCAGTGACAATTAAATAACTGGATTAGTCTTAAAAATTAGCTTTATTGAAAGCAATGTACAAATACCTTTTAATCTCCTTCAACATATATATACCACCTATCCCTATCAATACATAGCTGCATACAAGTTTTCAACCGTTCAAAGCAGTCTGCCGTTTTTGCCTTCAGCGGTTTCCCAGACAGAAAAAGTCCAATCAAGGCATTTTTCACTTTAAGAAACAATTGAAGTCGTATGGTGCGAGAGCTGGTGATTATGGTGTATGCTCGAGCACAATAGTGTGTTTTCTCGAAAAGAATTGTTTCACAAGAGAGCACAATGAGCAACGGGATATTATTTTGTTGCAAAATCCACGTCTACAGATCTACACGTTATTTTGGTGCTCTATAGATCTGGCCTTTTCTTTCTCACTCATTCTCTAAGCTCTTTCTCATGACCTCAAAGTAGTATTGCTGTTTTAAAGTTTGGCCTTGAGGTACCCATTCAATCAGGATTATGCCATTAATATCAAACAAAAACGATGAGCATGACCGGTTCTTGATGTCACAGATCGACCAGAACATTCAACATCTTCAACAACATCTTCGATCTTCCGAAAATCATTTGTGCCATTCAAAAATTTAACTAAGTGATTATCTCTCCAGTCACCTTTTTTAACAATTTAAAATATTCAATTGTTTTTTTTTTTTTAATTTCACGAGGAATTTTAAATTTATGTGAAGCTCAAATTTATGTTTATCATGATCGCGGCACTTCGACACACAACAACGTCTTTCTTAAACAAGATTAAAAATGAAACTAAACGAGATATATATATACATGGATGAAATAACGCGTCGCCAACAGTGAAAGGATCAAGGTCAACTATATTTCAACCCCACTCCTTCACATCATGCCTAACAGCTATGACATGTGCAGTACGGGAATTTAATTGCACACCTTGTCAGTCATAATTTTCATCGCCCATCCCGCCTCATACAATAACGATGTACTTAATTCAATAATACGATACTTTGACGATAAAACTACGATACGACTTTAACCTCTTAAGCACCCACCCCTTTCCCAGTGTATACAAACGTCTCGCTAAGCCAAAGCGTTAATCTCCCCAGACGTATACAGACGTATAAAAACGGTTTTTCCTGTGCACTGCTGTCCGTAAAATTATTCTGAAGACTTTGGAAATTCAATTAAAAGACCTTGACAATGTTTGTGAAGAATTTATTAACTTACATTATTTTTGCTTCTTTATTCCTCCCCCTCCCCCAATGCATCACATACGCGTGCCTACGTGGAAAACGGTTGGAATTGGGAAGCGAATCGCAAAATTTTTGATCGGCAGTTAAGATTAAATTTTATAAACCGTACAAAAATTATCAAGATAGGTGACAAGCCCATGGGGTCACTGGTAATTAATAAACTTGTTTTTAACTTAGTATTGTTAAATTAATTATAAAATACATTGTGTAGCAATAATATATTTATAAGTGTAATATATAAGTGTAAATGTGCATTTTATTTTTTATTATGTCAGAATGTATTTGTCTGCTTACTTTCAGTAAATTAATACTTTTTAAAAGTAATCTTTTGTTTTCGACTTTTCAATAGGGTCGCGCCCCCTTGTAGAGTTGTTACGGCCTTACACGCCTGTTCTAGTATAATAATGCAGGTATTTTTCTTCCAAGCTAGATTAAAAACATAAGTTCATACAATCTTTATCTTTCTTTATATATAGTGAGAGAGATAGAGAGAGAGAAATTAATACACGGAATACTTAAGATTATATTTTCCCAATACCATACAAATAGTTGCACCCTATGTATCATTTGATATTTTTACTCTTATCTCAATGCAATTTAAATAAAAATACCAGTAATCAATACAAGAATTATAGTTTTATTATTAAGTAGAAAAAAATAAACCCGGGCACCGTACAAGTCTTTCCAGTATCGAAGATTTATTTTTAGTCGAGTAAATAACGGAGAGACTTCAATGTTCACTTTTTTTCTCGCTGTGCTGCGTAACATACTTCTTAAATAATTTTTCCATTAACGCTTTAATTAAAAACATTTCCGGAAAAATGGAGAAGAGTGTTCCAGGTGTTCATCATCCATCATTCTTAATACTTAACGTAGCTATTATTTTATATAGAGCGAAAAACACTCACTCAGACATTTTATACCAGAATATTAATTTTTTTTTTTGGCATGCAGAAACATTAAACTTTCTTTTGATATTCACATTACGTTTTATATTAAAGTGCTCTGGATAACAGAAAATAGGTTTTTTTTAATAATAGAACAGACAGCGTAATAATTTTTCAAATTCATTATTTGATTAAATTCATGTATAATATTTTATTTTATGTGTAATATAAATCATTTTTCTGTTTTTTGACACAGTAGGGTTTTTTACCAATCCATTTGTTTTGCCTTGTCATCTCTCATTATTTTGCTGTCAGTTAGACAAAAAAAAATGTGTAACTTAAAACTCTTAGGCTGTTTTGAAGTCTAAATATTTTAGATTTAATAAACTAAATGTATGCGTATTCTTAAAAACTCATTTAATCTTAAAAATGTTAGTGAGATATAAATTTTTTTTCAAAATATTAACTTTTTGTTAAAAGATTTTTAGTTCCGGCCTAATCTATACTTCTTCTTTGTTACCAAATTTAATGATTAAATTGCGGTTAAGTAATACTAACATGTTCTTAAATTTACTTCTTTTTCAAAGAACTATTTACAGCAAACTGGTTTATTGTCACACACATATTAAAGAGAATTATTTGTGGAACTTGTTGTATATTTAGAGAATAAAGTTTTGCAGTCATGACAGAAATCTATATCCATCTCCTGTTGTGTTAAACCTTATTCGGAGTTTTGAAGTTTTCGGCAGTCTCTAGTTGAGACAATGGATCTATCTGAAGAATGCTCAGTAGAAGATGAGATCACTAGACGAAATATATGAAAAGACTATCAGACTTTATGCACTGTACTTCTTCAAAAGTCTCTTTTCTCGTTTTGTAAGGTTGGTATACAAAAATATTAGAAAACCAGAGCATGTAACTCTTTTTCTAGTATTAATATATAATGTTATGTTCAAATGAGATTGAGATCAGAGATCTATCAAAAGAAAAGCAAGTTTAATTTATATGATGATAAACTTGCACTTCCTCTGGTTATCTGGATTATTATTAAAATAGACGAATTAAAATCATAAAATAATTAATAATGCGATACTACTAAAAATTGAGCTACAGTCACAGAATTGGAAGTAAGATATCCGACTACGTTCGGAACCGTGATTTTACAAAAGCGTACAAAATGTGTTAAGAATTTAATAACAATAAAAAAAAATTATTGAAAGACAATATTTTGGCAAAAAAATGAACTTAGAATTACCTTTTTTCAAAACATTCTCCTTACATAAAAAATAATTCTATAATATTAATATTTTGCTTATACATAGTTAAGATATTTCCAGAGGGCCTGGACTACGACTTTTGAAAAATTCACACTATTTTCAGAATTACCAACAATTGAAGTAATTACCGATGTTTTTCTGTTAAATTTTCTCCATTCTGTTGTATTAAAATATGGACAAATCCATTTCTAAGTTATATATTTCAAAAATCCTAGTTCACGCTCTGTACAGAAGTCTGAGCTATAATGTAAGCAAAATATTATTATTACAGAAGCATTTTCCATAAAAGAAGAATATTTGGAAAATAAATAATTCTATGTTCATTTTTTGCCAAAATATTGCATTTAAATCATTTTTAATTATAATAATATTCTTAAAGCAATTTCATACGTGTATTCTAATTTATGTGACTCTAAATATTAAAAAAATATCCATTTCTACGCATTTGAATATTCACGGTTCCGAACGCAGTCGGATACCTTAAGGCTGTTTTCGCCATATGCACAAGAGCCTAAACTTAACGCGGAGCGCATTTTTGGGCATAAAAAATGCCAATATTTTTAAAAATTTGTGACATTGTAACTCATGCATTTGTTTATAATATAGTGTTTTTAAAATTTCAAAATATTTCTTAAATAATTAATTTTTCCTTTTAACATGTAAAGGGATAGCTCATTTAGCATTATGGTATAGGAGAAAAAATGCGAAACACATTTTACAAAAGAAAAAATGCGTCAATTTGGATAAAAATTAATAGTATGATAAAATAATTGATTCTCTAGCGAAAAGCGAAGCCAGAATATAATATTAATGTTTGAGTACTTTTATATCTGAAACAATATTCCGAATTCGGGTCCTATTCCTTAACATTAGCCAAAAACAGCCGTAAGGATTCTATAATAAGAAATTTATTTCTCTCTATGTTGTTATTGGTATTAAAATAAGCAATGATAACTTTTAGCTCAAAAGAACGTAAACACAAACTAAAACCACTTGCACTTTCTTTCTTTTTTTAATTTACAAATATTGTTTTTCTAATTTACTATCTTATGGAAGACTATTCAGACCAATATTTAACAATATTTCTCAATATTCCTATTACTATACTATTGATGATGGTGGAACCTCATTCTCGAAAAATCTATAGATCGGATGAATACAGAACAAACTAATCTACCCATGCTACACAATCGGAACGAAAAACTTATCAAAACAAATAAAATACAAGCTATTGTACCAAACACGCAAACAACATTTTTTTTTCGATAATAAAAATCACTCATGTATCAGGGTTTTGATTATTTGTTATCTGATGTTGACAATGGCTGTGCTCGTAAGATTACATGAGATTAGAAATCTATTTCCAATGTGAAACGAACGAGAAGTAATTAAAATTACAATGAGACTTCAGAAGTCCTTCTCATAGAGAGTTATTGGTACTCCAGAGTTTCAGAAGAATTTAATTTTTGACCGAGTACCTTTGTACCTAGTCACTACTAATTGCAAAATATCAATTGGTTAAAGTTTGCGTGATGAGGATTTAATAATAGTTTATATTTGTCATAGGAGGTATATTAGTTATACTAGTTAGTGCAAAAAAAATCAAGGACTATTTTTTTAATCCTTTCTAGAGAAATATTTGACGAAATATTATACAACTTTGAAAATATATAGGAACACGTTTGAACTTGCACTTTTTGGTGAGGTTTCAATGACTTGAGCTTTTAAAGGACCACCAACAAATTTTTTTAAAAAAAGAAAATAATAGAAGTTTGACTGTCTCGTATTATAATAAATTAGAAATTATTTTGTGTTTTCAAAAAATATTTTATAAGCTATTTTCAATGCTTATATGTATTTACGTCAGACTGTCCTGTCTTGGATATTTTGCCACGGGAAACAATGTGATCGGTGAAAAGTCATTGGTTCCCTAACAGGAAATCTGTCTTTTCGTGAAGACTATAGCACAAGTTTCTCCCCAAAACTAGCGTAGGCTCCCCTAAAGCTCAAAACAGCACATGTGTTCCTAAAAGTGTCAATGTTTCTTTTTAAAAACAATACACTTACTTCAGATGTGTTTTACTAACAAATTGGGAAAAAAAGACTGCTCAAAAAATTTAATGTAAGAAAGAAACAATTATTAGAATTCTCGGAAAGTCACACTAGCAGTGTTTGAGATTCCTCCATGAAAAGACATATCATTTACTTTCCAAAAATAATATAGAAATATTTTTAACTGTTTTTAAAAGTTAAGTGTAAGGAAATATTACGGAATAATTTTCTTTTTCCAATAGAAGTAGTATGTAGTATTACATATAATGAAAGTACAAAATAGTTATGTGAAAAAATGGGATCAGATTGCAAAATCAAAAAATATTTTTTTTTCGAATAAAAGTGAGTGCTTCAAGATCTTTGAATTGTCAATAAAAAGTTTGAAATATCACGCAATAATATACATTTTTTAAAATTATTTTTTTTCAGTAGTGTAATTTTTAATTATGAATTCAAAAGTCTTACAAAAAAAGAAAAAAAACCCTCTAAATAATGTTCATAGGACAAAAGTCATATAACACTTCAAATATAATAACGCGATTTACATCTTTTTGTAGATTTTATATCATTTCCCACACAGTTGTTGCATTTTATGTTATTAATTGCATAGCATGAAGCAAAAAATATTAAAAAAATAAACAATCAAGTTAAAATTATTTTTAAAATTCTTTAAATGGTACTTACATATGGTAGCTTATGCTAGCGATTTATCGCCAAATATAATTTGCATAGCAGAGATTAATCACCAAAGAGTTTAATAGTTATGATAAGAACAATTGCAAAAGTTTGCCAAAGGTCGCCAATTACATGGGGTTAAAGGTATTCACTGGGTTCGGAGACAAATTTTTGAAAAATTGATTTTCAGAAGAGTTTTATTGTTTAAAAGAACATAAATAGGCTTAAAGAGTAAAACTTATCTAATATATATATATAAACAACATGTGTTTAAAACCCTTTGTGTTTGAAAAAAAAATATTATTTTTCTAAAATTTTAGCAACATTAAGAAAGCTAAAAAAACAGCATAAATAAAAATACATTGAATGTAATGCAAATTTTAATTTCATTGAAATAATTCTTGATCTATTTGAGGTGTCACAAACCTCAGGGTAAGAAATATTTTAAGAAATAAATATTTTATAAGCGTTTAAATTCGTTGTTAAGGATTTTTCGTCAAAGTTTCGGTATGTTCTAAGCTAAAAATTACTGTAAAATGTGATTAAATGTAACTATCTTATAACCTGCAATTTGTCAAACTCTAAAGGACTCATAACAAGTAATAAATTTCTTTGAATTTTATTGAATTGTTTATTGATATACCATTTTTCATGCACAAATTATCATAAAAATTTCATTCTTCAAAAAATACAATAAAAATTAATATTCTTATTATTTAAATAAAGTAAATACTATATAACAAATTAAAAAAATTCTCTAGTTTTACATACTATTCCTACTTCTTCAATATTTATATTTCTTTTCTTTTCTAATGATCCTAACATCAAACACCTAAAAATCACACTTTCAACCTAGTTGGATACCATTACAAAAGTACTCAAAATCTTATAAGTGTGTTAAAAACTTTCCATTTGATTTTATTTTAGAAAATCACGCGCATTATATATACAGAATATCAAGGTAAAATCGATTCAACCCATTTTTAAAGTATTTCAGTTAAAACCAATTTGAATTTATTACAAATTCAATTAAAATTATTATTCAAAACACTTCGTTTTAAATCATTAATCACGTTTTCAACTTTTAAATTTCGAACATGTGATTTATCCACATTTCATCTTCATAGCAAACAATTCGACTTAAATCATTTTTCTGCGTTTGTACAGATATAAATAATCTTTTAAAAACCTTCTATGACTTCGACATTAAATGTGCAAAAACATCAGTAACTTTCTGGTTCTGGACGAATAACTATCCCAAAACCCTCCCTGAATTTAAATTTACCTGATCTATGACTCTAGCTCATGCATCGCTGCTTGAAAGAAATTATTTCACTCTCTCATAATACGGTATTTTCCCCCTGAATAACGAAACTGTGTTAAAGCAACGGATGCCCACAGCATTTTTGACGGCCATCAATAGCCCGGGATTACAACTTTAACATTTTCAACAATGGGCACTTTCGTTATCAGCACTAGAGGTATTTTTAAAACCTTCCTAAATAAAGCGGACGGAGAAAATGATGTTAATTAGAACACTTAGAAAGGCCGTTTTATGCCTCCGCAGAGGAAACTTATCACAAATAATGCTTACCTTTCTTTTATTTTATGACCACACGCAATTCATAGCATGTATAAAAAAAGGAGATAATTTTATCAGAAAATGGCCCATTTCTAGACGTTTTATTCGCTAGACAATTGTAGATGTTTGTTTCTGAAATAAGAGTTTGGTAATTATGGGTTCCCAAAGAGATTTATGTATCTTGATTTTTCGCAGTCAAAACTTAGCATTATTTAAGATTCGGATACTACACTACTTCTGAGAGAAGTATTTTGGACATCTATCAGAGAATGTTCATTATTCTGATATTATCCAGGGAATTTACAGTACAAGAACATTACTGTGCAGATTAAACGCAATGTTACCTTGAATAAAAAAATGATAATTTTAAAAGTATTAAATGTAAAATATTTTAAAATGCAGCATATCTAATTTATTCATCACGTATCTTCAGTCATATGTAGAATTATTGTATTAATACTGAAATCCCATAAATATTCTAAATATCGGATTTATTCGAATCTTAGCCGCACTATCTTTCCAGTGTTAGGGCTACTGAAAATCGGGTGAGGCTTGGAATCGAAGGCAAAACATTTGTTGGAGGGGGAAATTGAGTTTCAACTTCTTTCAAAAGGGAAAAATCATTATTCTACTAATTTTTTACTAAAATATTTTTCCTATTCTGTGTTCAGTTTGCTTTATATCTGTATGTGAAGTGTTTTACTCGCTTACATATTGAAACTGAATCTCAAAAGAAAGAAAAATCTAAAATAAAATCCCTTAAAATACTTTCATAACCATGTACAGAAAAGTGGATTTCATCTCTACAAATATTCATTAGAATTAAAACCAATATTTAAAACATCATTATGTACATAATATAATCTCTCAGTATTTAACATAATTATCAGATACTTAATACCTCCATCCATGAGGGAATAACTACCTCCGAAACAAACGCCCGAGAGTTCATTCAATATTAATACTATTCTCTCGGTTGTGGTCAGCCAATAGGGAAGCAACTTAGGGTGGTTTGTAGATAAGACGCACACACAAGGATTAACTATTAATCCTCCATGACGTAGACCAACCGCAACACAGACAACGAGTCAATCCATTTATTCCGTTGTTTCTTTAACGAAATAGTACCCATTACCTACGCTTGTAAACGAATTAGTGCTCACCTAATACGATTACTAATAGTAGTTAGGGTTAACATGAAACACGTAGGCTGCAAGTTGGCGATTTTGGCAACTTTTTGGCGCGTTTTTAAAAATATGTTGTTAAACTACCTTAATAGGCGTAAAAAACTAATTTAGTACTTGTTACCAATAATAAATGGGAGTTGTCAGAATAATATAGTTACCAAAACAAAATATGATTTAATTTGGCGTACATCTTGCCTTTAACTTTTTAGTTCGTTTCATACTAATTTCCTGTTCTTTTCAAAAAGACAGTGTATTAGAATATATATACTTGTCTGGATAGTCTTGTCTATAGGTAAGCAACAATATTAAATTTAATTCCAGATTAAAAGATTGCTCAAAATTGAATAACGGTCAGATACGACAATATAATTATAAATCTACTTTCCTTAGGTAAATATGGAATTTTATGGAATATTTTAGTAATTCTTTCTCTCAATCACTGGATTTACTGGCTTTGGTAAACACAAGGGCTGTCCTCCTAGAAATAAACAGGGAATCATTTACAAATTTCAATGCAACTTTATGTCCAAACAGTTCTTATAAATTTTCTACTTTCCGTCACTTTACAATAGGAAAACAGATTTACCATTGTGTTCAATTATTTAAAAAAATTATTGAATGGTTTTTTTTTATTAATGTCTCGCTTGGAAACAACGCAATATCTACAGGCGTTGAGCCTTGAAATTTTGATCTGTGATCTCTTGACGAGAAGATGACACCTGGGCTGTCAATCGACTTTTAAGTTCTTTTGAGTCTGGACAGATTTAGAACTTTTTCACACGAGACAGAAAGAGAAGAAACTTATTTTTTAATTCTTTGAGAATCTTCCAATAAATTTTTGGGATAAAATTTTTTTTAAAGAATAATAATATTTGAGAATATTTTGGTCCAGTATTTGTGTGTGGGGGGAGGGATGATTCGGGCTTAAATCGACATCAGCATTTTTTTGCTCTAGACTGTGTTTCTGAGCATCATTTGACGTGCGAAATCTGGACTGTTTCAGACAATCAAAGTATTATTCAATATTGAGACTAATTGACAACAAGGGAATAAATGTTATTAGTAAACTCAGGACCATGTCTGATTCTGTCGTGATTCATCTGCAGTGGATTCCGACCAATGTGAATTTGAAATATAATGATATTGCTAATGACATTGTGACGGACCTATCCGCATTCTTTCAATTAATCCTCTTGGGAAATCCTTGGGTTATCAATTCGCATTATTCACAATCAACCCTTCAAAAGAAGAAAATGCATGATACTCAAATTAACTTTATATATATAGTTCAGGTTTTCTAGCTTGGACAGAGAGTAGGTATACTTGGAGAAGTAGGTATACTCAAATCAGGTGAGCTTGCTACTGAAGGTATATTTGAAACATTGTTATTAAGAACTCATTAGGAGGACTTTTTAAAGTGACGATTGTTCACTGAGTTTGAATTGGTATTAGATTAAATCGGATGATAGGTTCGATCCTTTATTAAGGTAAGGATCAAGTTTGATAGTCTCCTAATCGTTCGTGTTTTACCGTCGTTGTTCCACTTCGCGGTTAGCATTGAGACATTCTTTTATTATTATTTCAAATTGTGTATTTATATTGTGTGAGAAATAAATGGATTAATTGGATAATGTCGAGTGTTCCTTCCCTACCTCCCACATATCTAGTCCGAGAGAGAGGTGCGAACCTCTCACAACCTTACAAAGGGTTGTACTTCAATGACTCAGGTCAACAAGAAACATCTGACGTACCTTGAACTATACTCCAAATGTAATGCCTCCATAAAAATCTCCTGAAAACAATGGCTACCGCATCCATGGTATCTTAGTCAGTGCCCTGGAGCGGCAATCAGTTTTAAAGGTGACAGAAGAGGTCAAACTACTTCTTCTCGACTGTCTACGGGGTATTTCGAGTTCCTCAGATTCTTCCATGGCACCAAGACTTTTCCAATTTGCACGAAGTGTGACGATGCAAAGGCTACACCACAACATTTACTTGATTCCGTTAACTTGGTACGAGAGGACCTTTTGAAGAGGAGGGGAAACTACTTTGATTTTAGAATTTTTAAAGGAGAACAAAAGCACGGATCTGGTCTGATTCGTACTACAAGAATAAGGAAGATGAAAGAAAAGGATTTTTTTTTCAGTTATTGGCTTAGGCCGCTACACAAAATTTAACTGTTGCATAATTCTAACTGGGCTCACTGAAAATTTACATCACGTATATATGAAGAAACTAAAACCGCGTCAAACTTAATTAGAATAGCAATTAAAATCTAACAGTATGCAAGAATGAGTTATTAAAACTTTTAATGTTAGTTAAAAAGTTTACAAAACATTTAAATCATAAATTACGTTACAAAAATTTGCCAAAATGAGGAAAATAGTTTTCTAACTCACACTTCGCAAAAGTAGGCAAAAGATGCCTAAAAGTACGTTAACACACAGACATTTCAAAGAGATTTTAAAACTTAAATATTAATTAAGATATTTGGCGTTAAATAATTTTTCATCCAGTAACAACTCGTGTATTTTATGCAGTAGAAGCCCTTTTAAGACATATCCCAAATTTATATTAAAAGTTTTACCTTATTTCGAAACCAGACGATCACTGCGCTTAAGACGTTAATTTTCATGGTCGCTAAGTTTTGAATCAACAGTTTTAAGAATCACTACGCGAAAGATTTCACCGAAAATTCTTCCACTTAATCCAGAAATGTTTAATTAAACCATAAACTGAACAAGTTCTAAATATACTCCGATATAAAACTTTCTAGATAAACAAGAATTTTCACGTTGAGGGTTTTAATTTCGAACCACTGAAATTCCTGTAGTACTTTAAGCTCACGTTCCATAGCTCATTTTATAAGAGATTTTGAGATTTGTAACTCATTATCAAGCATTTTCGAAATATTTACTAGTCGTAATTAATAATAGCTTGCAATTTACTTCAGTGAAATAATATTAACTTATTTATAAATACAGTCGAACCTCCATGTACCGAACCTCTATATTGCGAATTTTCTATATAGCAAACCTTTTCCTGGACCCAAGAACAATTCACAATTTTCTTCATAAAATAACCTCCCAATATAGAATTGCATTTTCTATATAACGAATTTTTTCTTATATGAATCAATTATTTTTTTCTCCCTATTTTTAAAATATTTCTGGACATTTCAAATTATTCTATCTTTTAACACTTTTTATGGGGGTCATAAATCGTGAACTGGTTTTACCAGCGGCCTGACTCACCTATAACAAAAAAATTGACATTATGTTTCTAATAAAACTATCAGAATTTATGAATAAATAAATTTAAGGACGTATGTGGTAATGTATGCTTAGAATTTCTAGTTATAAAATAATGTATGTTTAAAATTACTTGTATGCTTTAAATTAGAAAATGTCCATAAAGTTAATTAATTTTAATATAAAATATTTTTTTTATAGTTGAAAATACAGTGTATTCTTTTATATTCTTTCGTCTTGTATTTCTTGCAGTTTTTCTTTCTTTCTTCTTTTTTATGGGTAAGATATATAAAATAAATATATAATTAAATTACAAAAAGATGTGAATAATTATCCTTTTTTAAATATATAGTGCTTATGAATTTAAAATTTACTATACGTGGTTTGTGTAAAGCATATTGAACGGTGAACCACTATGTGCCAAATTTTCCATATAACGAACTTTTTTTGCGGGATTTAGCGTCTTCGTTATATAGAGGTCTGACTGTATTTAAAAGTGAAAATAATTATTTTTTCCCACTGTTTGATTTGAATATTGTAATTCAAAAAATAAAACGGGTTTATTTACCTACACTCCTATTTTTCCCTTAGATACGTAGTTTTGGTAAAGTTTGGATTCGAGGCTTATAGACAATATAGGTATTCGAGTTTATGGAGAGAAAGAATTACACGCAGTTTCTCTCGATGGGTACAGGATATTTTGATTGCTTTTCTCAATAAAGCCCGCTCTACAAGCTAAATATGGTTTTTACCAGAAGATCTGGTTATTTTGAACTACACAAGATTTGATTACCTATCATTCAAACCAAACAATACAAAATATAATTTGATTTAATTTACAAAAGTAATTTGTATTATCTTCATGAGGTTCTCAAAAATCAAAACTTAAAACAAACGCCCAACTAAAACTTTTGTAACTTTAACAATTAGGTCATCATGATCATAATGAACCGTTGTGATAAAATAAACTGGTGCAACATCGACCAATCGACAGATGAAGGGATTTCAGGGGTGTTAAATTTCTCTAGAGGTCTGAAAATATAAACAATTTTCAAACAGGTATAATTCTTTTAAATTTAAATTAAATAATTCGAATCTTTTTCACATTAGTTTTAAAGAAGTGGGGCTTCAGAAAAGTATAAAATGTTTAAAATATAATCATTTTTATAAATTATAAGCATATGAAAATAAAAAAAAATTCTATAAAAAACATTTATTAAGTTGTACGTCGCGCATGCTATTTTCTAAAATAGTAGCTTTAATTACTAGCTATAAGTTGATTTATAAAGTTAAATGTATTCTTATTACACTGTAGCTATTTTTATATAAATAGAATAACTTACATATTTTAATAAATAAAGAAAATACATTTTTAAAAAATATTTAAAAAATTGCAATATTTTACAAATATTTTGAAATACAAAAGATATATAATACTAAAATTAGGTAGGGTTTAAAGAGTATGATGTATTTTATAATTCTACAAAGTTTTATACATCAGAGGCTACTATTTTAGAAAATAGCGCTCGCAACGCAAAAATACCTAATATTTATTATAGAATTTATAATTTATAATTTAAAATTATTATATTATATTTTAAACATTTTATACTTTTCAGAAGCCCCATACTTTTATAAATAATGTGTACAAGATTCGAATAATTTAATTTAAATTTAAAAGAATTATACCTGTTTGAAAATTGCTTATATTTTCAAACCTCTAGAGAAATTTAACACTCATGAAAAGACCTCTCTAAATGCCGCTATTTGCAGCCAATTAAGAGGAAATGTTCTCTCGCATGTACAAACAAAATGTTGTACACACATACAATGACAATATTTGGCAACGTATTTTGATTTGGCGATATTGGCCAATGGTATAATGCACAAGTACCGAAATATCATGTTCGAAAAGATTTGTTGTTTTTCGTTTATTGGGGAAAGCGCCAAATTTGAACAAACTATGCTAAAAACTCCCCAATTTATGAAAAATGATGCGCAGTAATCTATTAATCTCGATCCCCATTAAACCAGACTTCAATTAATCTGAATAACTATCTAAAAAAAATTTGAAAAAATGAAAATATAAAGCTAAGTCCATGTTCCAAGCAGCGCTCTTTTCTGCAAAGTACATGAGATATAAGTAGTAAGCGACAGTAATGAAATGAACTCTTTCTTGTACAATTATTCACCATTTTGTTTAGTCCTTTTATTTCAAAATTAATGTTCTTTTTATTGTACAGAAAAGTTAAGATGTATATTTCGCTCATTTTATTTATTATTTCGTTTACTTCGGTCTTAAATGAAACTGAGCAAAATAGATCACCACATTATCCGGATCAATGAGGTTCTATTGTATCTGTGATCTGGAAAAAGCACTGGAAAATGTACCAAAGTCAAGGACAAGATCACATAAAAGGAAAATCGTTGGTACAATTCAGTAATATACGTCATCGCAATTTATTATATGAAGCAGATTCTATGGGAAATAGTAACATCGCCTAAGACACCAAGAAATCCGTCTGACGTTAGATTCATGAGCCTTATAAGGAACTGAAGCAGTTCAGTCCTTGAGGATGTGTATCAAAAAAATCTTAAATCCTCCATTTTAAGTATTAACAAGTGTGCATTCCTCCGAGAACAAAACGATACATAAAACACAGTGTGTTCAAGAACAATTTAAACTCTCAATAATATTTTCCCAGACGACAATAAAGTTATGACTTATTTAAAAAACAAGTAATGTAAAAAAAAATTTAAGCCATTTCCTACTTAGGTCAACAAAGAAACATTTTATTTTTTAGTTACGTTTTATTAAATAATTATAACTAATATAAATATGTGTATACATATGACAAATTCATAATATTAAGTAGCAAAACACCCTTAAAATAACACGAAATCCTTATAACCACATTAAATTTGTAATTACATTTTTTAAAAAATGTTGAATATAATAGGTAAAAATTTATCCTAAAACCAGTGTAAATGAAATGTTAACGTCTAACTAGCATATGATAATTCAAGTTAAGTTAAATCTTCATCACAAATTTAATAAAAGATGTTTTATTAAATGGTGCAGTAATCTAGAGGAATAATAGACTGAAATATATCTCTTAAATAAGAATGAGTTAATTAAATTTAATAAGAGTTAATATTATATGACTTGTTTTTCATTAAAGAATATATTTATGAAATTCTATAAATAATACTGTGCATTTCTCAGAAATATATTTATATAATATGATATTGTAATAATCAAAATATTCGGAATATAAATAGAAAAATACAATAAATTAAAAACATACTTTTTATCTTCAAGAAGATAAATAACGAAGATAATTTAAGGTTCCTTATGCCCTATGTTTACTTCTACTACTGAAACAATAAGAGAAAATCATCCTTTAGAAGCCAACTTTTTCAAAATAAAAAAACGCCATATGACATTAGAATGAAAGCAGGAACAGAAGAATTAATTCCAAATAATGCAAAATTCTCGTTTGCTTATTAACAACTTTATGGAATTTTTCTGAAAAATAACTAAGAAAGAGAAAGAAAAAAAAGGAAAGTTTTCAAACATTCGTAACAGAAAATGACAGCTGGAATTCAATGGAAGAAAATCTTTCTAATTATCTTTCCCATTCCATAAATGATGGGGAAATACTCCAAATCCTGTTATTAGACTCCTCGATAAAAAAAAATATTAAGAGGGTATGGAAAAGTAGATTTAAAAAAAGAAAGTTTTCCCATTCTCTTTTCCTTAAAATCGTTAAATATTCGATCTATTTTAATACCCTTCATTCCGCTACCATTTAAATATTTTTTCCATGCAAAGTATTTATTTCTTTTTTCTACAGTGGATGAAAAGTTCCATTTTGTTTTTTTACGTTCCACATTTCTCGGTCAGTTTGCCAACCAGATACTGAGTAGCATTTTGTTGCCACTACATTTGAACTTGTTAATATCCTAATATACAGTGAAATACGTTTAACACGAAAACTCTTAAGACGAAAATATGGAAAACACGAAATAGAACAACGGTCCCGACAAACTATTATGCATTTTCATGCACTTTTTCTCTTAATACAAAACGAAAATCGCTTAAGGCACCCAACCAGGTTCGAAGACCAATTTTTTTAAAATTGATTTTCAGAAGAATTTTATTGTTTTAAAGAACAAAAATAGGCTTAAAGAGTTATAATTATCAAATAAATACCATGCATCACCTCTGTTTTTGAAAAAAAAAATTATTTTTATAAAATTTTAAGAAAAATTTAAATTTCAGGAAAAACGGCATAAAAAAAATGTATTGGACATAATGTAATTTTAATTGCATTGATATATTTATTGATCCACCTGAAGTGTCACAAACCACAGGTTAGAAAATATTTTCAAAAATAAATATTTAATAAGCATTCGAACTTCACGTTAATGATTTTTCGTCAAAATTACTGTATATTCTAAGTTAAAAAGTACTATAAAATGTGATTAAATGTAAGTATCTTAAAACCGGCGGTTTGCTACACTCTCAAGGGCTTATAACATAAGTGTTGCAAATTTCATTGAATTTTATATAATTGTTTTGGAGATATCCCAGTTTTCGTGCAATAATTATCGTGAAAATTTCATTCTTCAAAAAACACATTTAAAAAATATATTTATAGGTTACATAAAGTAAATATTAAAAAAAACAACTTCCTTCTTCTTCCTCAATTTTTATATATTTCTTTTCTAATGGCCCTAAGTTTTCTTCTGCAGGTTTTTGCTGTTGGCAGTGAGTGACGTTTCGAATCTACAATGCGCTCATTATCGAAGGTTTTTTTGTCCCCGTACAGTATAATAACCTGAAACAATACCCATTTCATTTAATATGGAAATTAATCCCTGAAAGTCATTATTAAACTGCACAACTGCAATATAAGAACCTAAACGCAATGTTTGATGCTTAACGAAAACTTCTTTTGGTAATATCTGCCACAAAATTGCATTAAAACGTTCGTTTGGATTTTGAGTTTTGCCGTGTAAACATTTCTTTAAAAGAGTTCTGTCACACAAATCCATATAAACTGGCTTTATCGTGTTAAGAATATTTTGTGGCAGTCCTAAGGATTTATCCTGATACACAATATTAGAAGCTTTAGCCCGTTGAAGTTTACACCAACTTTTAGCTCTGACAGGGCACTGTCTATGTTTTGGCTGATGTTTTGATGTGCAACAATGAAAGAAGGCAGCAATAACAGCAGACTGCATTTTGTCCAAGTTCCCAATATTGCTTCGAATAGCAATTCCATAGTAATTCTGTAGCTTATTAATTAAACCATCAGTCAATTTACCTTCCCATCCGAGTCCTTTATTTCTGCTTTTCAATTTTCGAAGCCTTGTTCCAACTCTTTTTTTCAATAGTCAATATCAATTCTAGCTTCGTAACAGAATCTTTCCCGTAAATGTCCTTCTCGGCATCAAAAGCTTTGGAATCTCCATCCCCATAATAGTTAGTGTATCGTAACATTCTATGATCTTCCGACCTCTCAAAAATTCCATAAGCCCCAACCGGTTCCATACTGGATGAAGATCCTTTATGATGATTACACCGCAACTTCACATTTTGTTGTTTCGTCTTTGAATTGCATTTTCTACAAAACTGAGATAAAGTTTGAAAGTCAACAATTTTCCCAGTATCAACAGATATTGCACTAACACAACCATTTAGCGAAGAAAAACCACAGCGCTGCCAGGTACCATCCTCAGAAACACCACAATTTACAGTATCATGTATAGATTTTTTTAATTCCCTAATACCTTTTGCTGCCTCATTCATTATTTTTTCTCCACAATGGAAGTAGCAGCACTGAGGAGTTATTTTCCTTGTTGGCGGAATGCAAGCTTTGAGAGAAAGGGAGGTAGATTAAAAACAGCATACAATTTTCTTCCTGCTGCAACACCTCTACCTATCAATCTTAATCCATAAACAAAACGAGTATTGAGTTCATTCATTTTGTCTAACTTTTTAGAAGTACAAAATGCCGATATGAAACTGCAATTTTTGCAGTGCAAAGTAAAGTTTGAAGATAATCCAAACCTTGAATCTTCTACAAGATAAAGGCTTCCTTCTGAACACTTTTTTGTTGGGCAACACAATAAAGCAAAAATACCAATTAAAATTTCCAGATCAATCAACCTGTTTCCAGTTAAATGTTCTGAAATATCACCATTATTTACCTGATTACATTGCTGCAGCTTTAGTGAACTGGCGGTCATAATTTCTTCCTTGCATGAAGCAGTTTCAGAGCATGTATTTTGGTTTCCATGAAACTTTCTTTTACGGGGACGATATGAACCACATTTACCCATGATTTCAGGTAAAATAAATTTAAGATTAAATTAAAATAATTTAAATTCTAAAAATAAAGCAAAATATAGAAAAAAGAGAATTAAGATATAGGCGTGGTAAATCTAGCGTCGAATGTAAACAAACACGGAATAGTGATAGTCTTAAAATTTCGTTGCCAATCGTTTGCAACAAAATTGTTTGAAATAATTATTAGCAAACTGTGGCTTAGTAAACAGATATTTAAAATTTTTGTTTTTGAAATTCCATTTAAAGGAAATAATAATTAAACACTGCATATGTCGCTCACTTACGGTCCAGATGACATTACTTCCGGTTTTTCAACCTAGTCGGATACCTTAACACGAAAACATTTCCCTTCTGGGAATGAACAAAATACAGAAAACATCGGAGATAGAAGAGTGGTGTGAAATTAAAGAGAGGGGATTTCACATTATTTTTCTGTATTATTGGACTGACCTACAGTATCATCGGAAGAATTAGTTGCTATAGATGATGATAATGTGTGTTTATCCTCAAATATGGCAGACAAAGATATGAGGCGTGTTCAAATTAAGGTGATTCGAAGCGTCACATGTGAACAGTTTTCAATGTATTTTCTTGAAACAAACGTGATAGCGAAGGTTGTGATAGATCTATCCGCGTTCTTTCAATTAATCCTCTTGGGAAATCTTTGGGCTATCCATTCGCATTTTTCACAGCCAACCCTTCGGAAGAAGAGCATCATGATATTTAAATTAACTTACTATAAATAAAGGCGAGGTTTTCTAGCTTTAGAGAGAGAAGATAAACTCGAGTCAGGTGATTTTGGAAACTGAAGGTATAATATATAAATTGTAGTGATTTGATCCATATTAGGAGAAAACTTTAAAATGACGATTGCTCACTAAGATTGATTTGATATTAGTTTAAATCGGGTGATAGGTTAGATCCTTTATTAAGATAAGGATCAAGTTTGATAATCTCCTATTCATTCGTGTTCTACCGTTGTTCCACTTTTCCATCGAGACATTCTCTTTCTATTATCAGTTGAAGTGTTTGTTCTTCGTGTGGTAAATAAATAGATTAATTGGATCATGTCAAGTGTTTCTTCCTTAATCCCCACACATCTAGGTGCCCGAGCGTGAGATGCCAGTTTGTCACAAGATGTATGTACTAAGTACGCGCATGTGCAAGCAGATTTGTGATAACTGCATTCGCAAAGACGTTGCATTCCTTTCAAAGTGACTCGTATGGATGCAACTGCATTCAAAACGGATCAGCTAGCAATAATAAAGTTTTCACACTGAAAGGATGTAAGCCGGTGGATATTCTTAGTAGAATACTGGCTGTGTCGAAGTCTACGGAGATAAGGCGGGCGAGAATGTTGTGACGTCTCTCGCGTCCTTCCGTTAACATAACTCCTATATTCTTTGACGGCCACGATTAATGGCAAAACTTTTCCAACCCAATACCAAGAAGATAAACAAAGATAATATGTAAATGAGATATACTATAAAAGGATAGAAGCTTTGATGATAAGATATAGCGCGGCAAGCTTAGAGATAGTAGTGTGGAATCATTCTGATCGTTAGTGTGACGAGTTTAGAGATAGCTTAGAGTGAAATCTTGCAGATCCAGAGTTAGCAGTCCGATAGTTTTGGAAAGAATAGAAGCCTAATATAAAGAAGTTGGAATCTTCATATATAAAGTGAAAGATAAATATCTCTTTAGGTAAAGGAAGGAGATCTGTAAAAGGTAATATTTGATATAAGTAATTAGATGAATCGGATTATTATTATAATTGAGATAAAGGATCTAGTTGCGTGATCTGACTTAAATACACGGTTTAATTTGGGTGTTAACTCTCACTTTAATTAAAATTGTCAAATTAGAATTTAAGTAATATAAGTTATTCTTAATAAAAGTTGTATTAAGAACTACTATGTCTCATCATTTTGATAATCCCACACCTCTAGCTTACGCGGAACCGGCACGACATGGTCATCACAGGATGGCTATGTCGCAATGTTTAACAACGCGCGCGCGCGGTTGACATTAGAGAAGAGATTGGCCACTCGTCGGCCAGGCGTGCAAAGTTGTGACAGAGAAGCTGGTTACGGACATTGACACTTCAATCAAGGGGAATCGACGTCGAAACATTCGTCCCGTTATAAATGAGTTCAAAGTTTCTACTAATAATGTTCACAATAGTTTCATCAACATTGTGAAGTATTGAACAGTTTGTTGCCAATGGGTACCCTAGAGTTTAAAGCATTTGTTCCGCTGCAGGGATGACTGTGGAGACTTTCTGCCGCACATAATGACATGGTCTGAAACCTGGTGTTGCCACTTGCAACCGGAAGGAAAGTCCGTCAGCTTGCAATGGAAATCTCCCGATTCAACTAGGCCAGGAATACTCAATCTTTTTTTTCTGCGGGGCCGCATACGTATGTCAGCTATTTTACGCGGGCCGCATACATATGTTATTCATTTTACGTCGTCCGTAACATGAGGATAAATGGGGGAGGGGGGGATAAATGCTTTAAGCTCAAGATAACATTGGAAATTTAATAAAGTGGAAAATTGATAAAAATATTATAACTCCTGTTATGCTTTTTTAATTATTATTTTTTGTATTATTTATTTTTGTCACTAAAATTAGAAGCATTTAAGAAACACTCCTTCACAATTTATGCATCAGTAAACGGTTTCATATGAGTATCAATAATGTAATAAACTTCATATAAAGTCTTTGTTCCCGTTGTGGTATTACCACTGACAAAGCACATTGCTGCTGTTGCAAAGATTATTCAAGAAAACCTATTCATCACCTCTTGAAAGAGATCTTCGAGGAAAAGTATCACCGAATGATTCCTGTTTATTGGTATTTTTTAAACACAGCACTTTCGTGACAAATCAAACAATTAATGATCCATGTTTGTTTTTCACTACAAAATAGTCAACCTCCTAATCGTCTCGAAACGATATATTTTCATCGAATATTTTTCGCTTGCAAGATATGAAAGACAATTAAAAATTAGTTCCACCCATAAAATGTTCGCTGCTCCACTGTTGTCTCTTATCACTAAGTTTAACCATTCGAAATAGAAAAAGAATATCAATTCGTACCCCTGCGGCACCGATAGCAAACAGCAAAATAGATATATTTGATTTCTTGACAAAGAATTTTCCACCAAATATTTAATACAACGTTCTTAAATAAGTAAATTTCTCAGAGCAATGGGCCATGACCAGGCCACTTAAAAAGGATCGGTGGGCCACATGTGGCCCGCGGGCTTCAGGGGGAGTATCGCTGACCTAGGCCCTCAGCATTCGGCTGGGAAGGTGATGTTGACGGCATTCATCGACATGCAAGGATCCCTAGTACTGGAATTCTAAACTGGTTCCATGATCAATCAACATCGTTCTTCGTGGACGGAATTTATAACCTCCCTAAGCAATAAGACGCCTGCCTAAATGCCATGGGTGATTTCTTTTAAAAAACTTTGTATGCATTTCACTTATTAACTGTTGTTGTTTCTATCTATACATTTGTCTCATTTCTGTCGCTACAGATCTCATGAATACACCCCTCGAATCACTTTCCTTTGAACACCCCTTATATTTTTGAGTTTGCTCAAAGCTCAAAGAGACACATTGACACCATAAATGCTGACGGTGAAAGTGAAATAAAAAATGCAGCTCCGGTTCCCACGTCATCCGAAATGAAGAAAATCATGAAAAGTATGCGCAGGTAATGTTTTACAAAATGAACGACATCGAACAATTTTGGTTTTTATTGGTTCACTCGAATTCATGAGTCTCTAGATATAACCCGGGAACGAGTTGTGACTTTGACCGCTACCTAGGCCATTGTATATAATAACCAGACGAACCACCGTTTGCAACCCTTTCCCTTGAATTATTTTTAGAACGAATCAAAGAGGCGCGAAAAACAAAATTGGGTACTCTACAACAAACTACGAAACATCTGCAGTAATTTCTCGATAAATTAGTACGTGTTGCAGTTCCTTGAACTGCAAAATATCAACTAACTACACGTCATTCCTGTCTGAATCAAGCGTGTTCGTCAAAAAATGTACAATCAATGGATCCTCACGAGTAGTTCATGAACAAAGAGTTCGGCTAACAGAAATATACATAGTTTATTATAAATTTAATACATTTTCGTGGAGTTAAGTTTCACTTGAATATTCAATAATTCCCCC
>BMAV01026814.1:71143-92596 GCA_019973955.1 Trichonephila inaurata madagascariensis | reverse complement strand
TATAATTCTTTCTTTATACTAGGAGAAAAACGGATTACTCATCATGAAATTTCCATAACAGTTACGCCCACAAACTTGAAATTTTGCAGGTACGTTTTTTTTTTTGTTGTTGAGTAGAGATACACTAAAAAGGGTTTTGTAGAAATTAACTCTCAAGAGAGGAAACGTAGGTTTAAGTCATAAAAAATGTCCATTATTAAAAACAAACAAAAAAATCCCCTATAGACTACAAATTTGGTAAGTATATATCTATTGTAGAGTAGTAATCCATGAAGAATGAATTTTGTGGAAACCGACCCCTGTGGGGGATTATGGGGCGTTATAGATAAAAAAAACCATATGTTTTTGAACTGCAGACTTGAAATTTTACAGGCAGCCTTACGCTTTTGAAGAGAGGTTGTGATATCCCTTCCGTTGGGGATACCCTCTCTCCACCATCCACGTGACCTACGTCTGAGGGAACGAAAGATGAACCCCTAAACTCTGCCATAATAAAATTAGTTTATCGTTATCTTAATTTATATACAATAAAACAACACTAGAATAGGAGGCTTATGGTCAGGAGTGAAACGACTCAAGCCGTATTACTGATAAATAGCGCAATTAGCCACTGAATCTATCTTTGTAGATTATTTCCTAACTTAATAATATCCGTTCTATTCTTACAGCTTAAACATACAAGCTAACCGCTATTTACTTGGCAAACAACTACGGTCCTTAAATCATTAATTTTATCCTTCCAACTGACTTGCTCTTGCTAAGGCAATACTCTTCTGGTCTCAGACCCCCTTTTGCTTATCTGCACTGGAACTATTAGACCGACTCACAGAACTCCTAGCATGTACTAACTCTCTTCCCTAGAACTTTAACTCACTTCACTTAGCTTACTTAGCGCTTCACTTAACGATCAACGCGAATAAAAACATTCCAATATATACTATTCCTAATCTGCATAAACACGATCTCTCCTTGGGTTGGGTGGAAAGAATTGTCATTTTGTCCCCAAAGAAATCCCAAGAGGATTAATAGAAGTAATTCCGATAAAGCCCCGTCACAAGGTACACTATAAATTGATTTGGAAAAAGACTTCGAAGAGGGATATGGAGATGTAAAAGATAAATATACTTTTGTTTTAGAAATTCAAGTCCCATCCTTTTCAAATCAAGAGGCGAGAGCTATAAAAATGTTTTTCTGTACAAACGAAAGCTTACTGTCAGGACTTAATACATCAATAACTTGTGTGTGAAAGCAATATATAGTCATACAACTTCACGAAATATCTACCAAAGTCGGCATGCAACGACTAGTTATCCATAAACACAATAATCTCTCCCTTTTTTTATATACATCCTTTTCGCAAGATATAAACTGGGCACTTAATAACTGTAAGCCATAAGCAACAGAAATGGCTCGATATGGCAAGATAAATTTCCCTTCCATTAAGTTGTCCGACATAATTAGAGTCACTGAACCGTTTTTGCCACTTAAATGGAGATCAAAACCCAAATCTTTCCTTTCATCTTTCGCAATCTCCAAGAGCATCGACTGACTCAACGTTAAAAATAAAATGGAGCAATTAAATCCAAATAAGGAAAGCGTAGGGAAAAGTCTGGGGATTTTAAGTGAACCCTATCAAAGATAAACTCAAGTTTCTCTCTCTCTCTCTCTCAGTCAAACTTTTATCTTACATTCTACTGAAAGCAAAGAAATATTTCATCCGAATGGCTACGACGGAATAATTTTTTGTACTTCGAACCAACTTCTCGAAGTTTTTTTATTATTATTATTCTATTTTCTGTATTATTAAATTGGATTTTAAGTCTTTTGCAGTGACAAATTGAAACAGTTCTCCGAAATAAATTTAGATATTGATTAGTTAAGCAAGGATATAGTGATGAAAAATATGTACTATTCTTCTGTTAGTCATTCATTGGTAAAAGATTAGTATCTAAATTTCTATAAAAGAATAGGGTATTACATAATAAAGACTTTCGTATGTGTCTTTATTGAATGAAAGGATGTTTTGTTATATTTTGCTTTAGTAAGCATTCATTAATTGTACTTTTAATCTACATTACTACTTTTGTTTAGATTTTTTTTTAACTAAGAAAAACTGAACTCTATCATGAAAAAGAATTCTTTTAGAAAAGATATTCTTTTAAGTTTAGAAAACGTTCATGCATAAAGTTCTTAACAGTACATATTTCTGAAAAATTTCACTACTTAGGAAATATTGCATTGTGAATGTAATTCGTAAATATATTTTAATTCATACCGCATCGAATAATAGAAGTTTATAAACTGTGGTCCCTTTCTGATAACCACCCTATCAAAATATTAGTTCGGAACCCTTTTTTAACTCACAGCTTTGATTCTTCTCGGTATGGATTCCATGAGATGTTGTTTTAACCCCTTAACTGACAGTTAAATGTTAGGTGATTCGCTCCTCACTGCCAGCATTTTTTCACATAGGTGCTTGTATATGGTGTGTTGAGGGGGGAGGGGGAGTAAAAACATAAATAAGAGCGAAATTTTCTGAAAAAAAATTAAATCCTTCGCAAACACTGTCAAAGCCTTTTTATTGCTTTCCAAAGCCTTCGAAAGGGCTTTATTGATAGCAGATCAAAGAAAAGAACCGTATAGTTGAAAGACGTATATGCACGCCCGGGAACACAACGAGGGATATATACGCTGGCAGCAGTTGCGAGATTAAACCACGAGCAAGTGACGAGGGCTACACCTGAGAAGAGAGAGAGAACTAGCATTCCTTTCTTCATTCCTCCACATCACATCAGTGTAAGAATTTTGAATTTTACGTACATCATCTCATTTACATGATGTGTCTTTAGTGGCACTTAAACAAGACAAAAAAAACAACGCTGGTCGCGAGTTCTCAACTATGACCACACTGCTACTGACGCAACCTAGTAGCAAAAAAAATAATAAACATGAAATAGATAACAATAAAAACAGGAAATCATTCGTGGGGTCATATTTTGTTAATAAGTGGAACATCTTCTAAATTAAGTCTTTTCAAATACAGGTTCTACCTTCCATATATCGTCATTCCTGTATTAAATAAAATACAAAAATGACTGGCCTATAATATAAGAATATAAACTTTAGACATACAGTTTACATATAAATCTTGTTTATTTTTCCCAATTTGTAAAAAATATGCTGCAAGCAAAGAAGGTTTTTCCCACATTTATTTCAATGTATATTTTATCAATTGAACTTGAGAAACTTCCTCCAAAAATTATTTGTTTCGGAAAAATTTAAAGATGCGAGTAACCACGTTTCAAAGAATAAAAGATTGAAACAGGAAAAAATTTGAAAAAAAAATGTGTTTCAGTCAGCTCAAAATTTCTACATGCTTTCATAGAAAATCTGCATTCACAAACAGCTATTAATAATTCCTTCATTTTTTATTTTACATTTTTTTAGTTTGTTTGATTTTAGTTTTTTTTTTTTTTTTTAGTTTAAACTAACATTACAGGAAGACGCGATTTTAGCATCTAAATGGTTTTACATTTAAGCCAGCATCAGCAAACATTAAATGGAAAAGTTTTATTTTTCGTGAAAACATCACACAACACTAAATAAGAATAGGCTATCAATATTAGTAAAGTAAGAAGAAAATCTAAATTTTCAACTAAAAACTTTTTAGCCTCAGGACTTAAAGGAAGATTTTGGGGGATTAAGTTCAAAAGAAAGGCAGTTATTGTACTCAAGCAGATTCTTTTAAAACAACAAAATAACAAAATTTTAGAAAACCCCATTAAAACAGCATTATGTATAAAAATAACTTTTTTTAAAAACTTGGACCCCTCCTAGTTTAATACTTGTAAGAAATCGGGGAGAAATTATCGTGTTGAAAATCCCAGACTCAGCGAGTAACAAGGAGAAAAAGTGTTTTTTCTTCAGATGTCAGATTATTTTATCAAAAACATAAGATGGTCTTAATGCATTAGGAAATCTTTTAAATCTCTGGAATGATTTCGCTTGACAACAATCTGCGCATATAATGGCTCAAAAAATGTATTTTGGGGGTAAAAATGGACTGTGTTTTCGTCGAAGTGGGTAGCACAGAATATAACAAAAGTAGATTTAAAATTACGAAACTAAAATAATGTACGCATACCTTACGTCCTTTTTTAAATGTAGCATCAGCAATTTGATGATATTGCAGAATTTTTAGTGTAGCTTAAACGGTACCATACAACTAAATTTAGAAATTTTGCAAGAATTAGGTTGGAATACATTAGGTCTGAAATTCTTAACTTATATTCTCGGTTTTGATTATTTTTTTAAAATATATATTTATTTTGAATTGTAGTAAAACATAAAAAGACATTTCCTGCAAGTATCAGATTTTTTAAAAAAATATTAACAGTTCTAGAAGCATAATTTTTAATAATCTCAAATCCATATTGAAAAATACTGCTTGTAAATCACAGGTCTTCAATTGCAGCATATTTTTTAGGGTAAGCACATTTTCATTCTATACGTCTCTGAAATAAATAATGGTAAGAATAAAAAAACAGACTGAAAATTAAACAGAAAACAAATCAGAAATATACATTTTTTTTCCTATCTTACATTTAATAAATGTATGGACACTATAAGAAAACAGATAACGATAAGAAACAAGTTTGTGTAAAATAAATAAATGATAGTAGTAATTTCTGACGTCTTTAGACTTCTTGAGGCCCTGGGTCCCTATAGAAAATTGTCTTCTCCTGCACCCTTGTGCAGCTTACGCTGTCAAATAGTCGTACAACCGGTAATCCGTCACAAATAAATTTAGATGATTCGCAGTTTCACAAACCTAGACACAAATCAACTGCCACCTTTCATCTAAATAAGTAACCAAGGTGTATAGTGGAAGTCC
This sequence comes from Trichonephila inaurata madagascariensis, assembly GCA_019973955.1. NCBI lineage: Eukaryota > Metazoa > Arthropoda > Arachnida > Araneae > Nephilidae > Trichonephila > Trichonephila inaurata. The sequence continues at coordinate 87,702 of BMAV01026814.1, read as the reverse complement.
TAGGCCAAAGCATGACATAATGTAGTCTTGCCACAGTTGCCAATTGTTATACAGTTCGAAATTCTAAATTTTTCGGAAAATATATTTGGGAATAACATTTGACAGATAAATTTGTTTCAAACATGATCTTATTGAGGGTGAGTTGAGAATGAGATGTCCCCCACGAAGCGGAGTCCTTAGGCATAGCTGGCCTTGAAACGTCTTTGATAGAACCAATGAAATTTGTACACTTAGTTTAACCACAAGTTATTACCCCCTTCCAACCAAGCCCCTACTACTGGCCGCAGTAGCCCAGGGGTTATCCTAGTGGGTCATCTCAGGTGTCACATGACCGGGGTGCAAAATTACGAGATCTGCCACCCAAACCTCTCTTGTTGGCTCATAAAGCTATGTTAATAAGCAAAATCCCTCATGGTCTTTATCAAGCTCTATTAACATTTTTTATAAAAAGTAACTGAAGAATTTATTTAAAAAAATATTCCAAGATGACCTCATTGTTACAATGAGTTTAGAAGTCAATGTGTGGTCATTTAATTTATTTATCAACATCACTCATAATTCTGAGCTGTGTTCAAGTAATGAGGACAGTACCTGAACAGTAACCTCCTCCTTCTAAATTTCTCCACCACCCTGATTTGAAGAATTAACTCGTAACAGATTTAACGAACATCGGCTACGGGACGTAGCATCATCAAGACTCAAAAAAAAAAAAAGGGGGGGGGGGGGCAGCAGTAAGTTACAGTTTTGCAACTTTGTACGATCAACTACAGAATGCGTCTACATCCGCGAGATCAGAAAAATTGGCAAGCTTTGCTTTATCACATGTGTTTAATAAATTTCACAGTGTTATAAGAAAAACTATTAAAAAATTCTAATCAGCAGACCATTTTATACAAACCTCTCCTAATCTTTGTTATTTAAAGCCTTCCAAAAATCAATAAGTTTGCGGAAAAAGATATGAATAAATTTGATTTGTACCGAAAAAAGCATCCACAGGGAGAGTCTCTGATTTTGAAAGATTTGAAAAAATACTTAAAAACACATAAATCGATTTTTGAAAGATGGTAAGTGCCTTGAGAGCTAGCTGTTCTAAGACTCAACAAAAAAAATATATATATATATCCCACCAATCCAAGTCTCGCAATGCGATCGAATACATAGTATTGGATTAATTCAGCAAATCGCATGGAAATATGATAGCCGGATCGATACCAAATAGAAAAGAAAACTCGGAACTATTTAAAATTTCGACCCCTGCTCATTATCTCGGGTCTGTGGGCTGCTTTTAAATCGGATTTCCTCTCGAGTGTTTTCTTTCTGTGTCCTTGTTAGTCATTTTTCGAATGTTTTATGTTATTCTAAAAGACGAGAGAGAGAGAGAGAAGTGAATTAAGGTAAATAAATAAATAAATAATTTAAAGCAGTCCTCTTTGAAAACAGGCCAAAAAAGATTCATTTCTTTTTTTTGTATATATTTTTACTTAAAGTTCGATAGTTTATATCCCCAATGGAAAGAAACACTTCAAAAGAAAGTTATTTTTCGAAAAAATATAACTATCAATAAGATAAAAGGAAATGTATGAGCTAAATGATATCTCGAGTTTTTAGTTTAGTTTAAAGTTTAAACATAGATACATGTAGGAATACTAGTTTATAAGCTTAAATAAAAAAGATCTAAATTTGTGAAAATTTGTCATGAAACATGGATATTATATTTTAAATCAGTTTTACAAACACAAGTTTTTATGTAGTGCACAGTCGTTAGAAGACGGAAACTCCGTAGTTACTCTCAGTTCTAATCGTAACTACAGGAAATTAGTATCATTGCTAAACCAGAAAGGTACTATTGTATTGCGTCGCATCAACATTTCTTCTCTGCTTCCATCGGCGTGTCTGCTGGTATTGGTGTGAATGAGTGTTTATTAACGTCACACTATAAATCAACACGAGGTGAAGAGCCACGTTATTTTAAACCACGGTCTAGTGACGAGGACGACACCAGAACAGATAACCCCTCTCTTAACTTACGCATCACTTCAACGGGTGAAGTTGAGTATCGACAAACGTGCGTCAGCCCTAAACACAGTGGGTCTACAATAGCATCAGGATCACGACTCAAAATCGCCTGTCACTTAGTACTGAAATAAAATAGAAACTATTTCTAAAGTTATTGGGTCTTGAACTTACAGCTTTATTAGTTATACATAGGCCCAGTGGTAGCATATCACGCTTCCACACCACAGGTCCGGGGTTCTATTTTCTGGCTGGGCAAGGTCGACTCAGTCTTGCATTCCTTTAGTGGGTCAATAAATGCGTGCCAAGCTTGCCAATGTTTCGCTTCAGATTGACCACCTGATCGGCACATCTGATCATGCACCTTAACGCCCAATGATCACGTATACTGAGATGGGCACAGTAGGTCTTGGCCCTCATGGATTGTTGAGCCACTGAGCTTGGTTTAATGTTAGTACCACAGGGTGGGACAAATAAAAGTGGCCGGTTGAATGAACCCGATTAGGCGTGAATTATTGGTCACATCAGACAGTATATTTAGAGCGTTATAGTTATAAAATTTGAATCCATTTGACTGAGAAGGTAAAGACCTACAGTTACTTCCAACAACATGGTGCAACTACCCATGGATCCCATTCATACAATCATCATTCCTGACAGAGTTGTTAGCAGAGGGCAGCTTGGTCTTGGCCTAGCTGGCCACCCAAGTCAGCTGACTTGTCCATGGGCAATTACTTTTGTGTTGTGCAATTACTTGCATAGGTGTATCACAACAACCCTCATAGTCTACAAGTGCAGCCGCAAAACATTTCTGATGAACATTTCTGCACCAATTCTAGAAGTCTAGCTTCAATCTGCCTTGTGTAACTTAGTGACCAGGGCCTAAAGGTGCCAGGAGATGAATGGTGGTCATTTTCAGTACCTTCTATAAGCAGGTTAGTGTAATAGTTGCAGTTGCCACATTTCTTTAGAACCTGGAACTCTGTTCTCCGGACCACTTTTATTTGCCCCTCACTGTATAAAAAATCACGTAATACAATGTTTCTCAAAATGTGGAGTGCGCCCCCTAGGGGCGCATGATAATCTTACAAGGGAGGTGCGAGCAAACTGAAAATTGAAAACAAAAAGATTTGGAAAAACTATTGATTTATTCAAAGTAAACAAACAAAATACATTCTGACACAATAAAGTATACATTTACACTGATATAAAATACTTATAAATGTATCAGTACCGCTCAATGTATTTTAGAATTAAATTAAAAGTTCTAAGTTAAGAACAAATTTAACAATTACCAGTGACTTTTAATGGGCTTGTCATATATAAAATTATATACAAAAAATTAATACTTATCTTGATAATTTGTGTAGTTTACAATTAATCCCTTAACTGCCGATTTAAGGTTACGCGTGAGTGAGTGAATATTAACGTCGCACTGTTCAGCTACACGAGGGCTTTTGGCGACGGACCTCGTCATTTTGAACAATGGTCAAGATACGAGGATGACACCTGAGCTGGCACCCCTCTCTCATATCTACCACACCCCACCAACGAGAGGACGTGTGAACTCTCAACAGATTTAACGTGCCTCACTCCCCAACACGGTGGGTCTTTAGTGGTACTGGGCTCGAACTCGTGAGAAGGCAGCCCCGATCCAATATCTTTACTACTAGATTATTAAAAGTTACGCGATTCGCTTCCCAATGCCACCGTTTTTCACGTAGTCGTTCATATGTGACGTATTAGGGAGGGTGGAGGGAAAAAATATGGAAATCCTCTGAAATAGTTAAATCCTTCGCAAACTCTGTCCAGCTCCTTTCACTGCATTCCAAAGCCTTCGAAATTTTATGGATAGCAAGACAGTACAAAGTGCATTGTTTTTCGGAAAGACATATATCCGTCCGGGACAATTAATGCTTTGGCTTAGAGAAACATTTACATACATCGGTGGCACTTAAGAGGATAAAGTAATAATTGTAGATTTAACGTCAAAGTATAGTGTTATTGCATTCAATACACTGTTATTCTGTGGAGGGAAAGGTACGAGATGAAAATTAGTATTGAATATTGGGTCTCAAATATTGAAAGTTTGATAAGCACTGATGTAATATGAGATATTGAGGTGATAGTTCTGAAGATCTTCACGTCTCTTGCAATGGAAACAAACGTAATAAGCCTTTAAGAGATGATAAAATTCAAAAAGTGTCATCTAGGCTGTCGTACGGTGACTGCAATTAAAAATTCATTCGTTTCTAATGTAACAATATTTTGGATTCGGAAGAGTTGCAAGGCGTGTAAGAGGCAACAAGAGTGAGTGAGTGTTTATAAACGTTGCTCTATAAAGCAACTCTCAGGCTATTGGCAAATTGCCCATGGAAATCAAGCTCAGCCTAAAGGGGTTTAGAGCTTTAAAATGGTGCCCCGGGAAAAGAATCACCCCCTAATTCAGTTTTAATTAAGCAAAATATTAGTTTACATTTTTCATTGGAGCACATAGTAAATTTACATATTACAAACTACAGATAAATAAACGAAATACATATGTAATATATATATATATATGTCAGGTTTGAAAAGTTTAGCTTCAAAATTAAGTAAGTAATAAATGAAAATAGAGCGAACTCTTTACCATCGCGTAAGGATTTGTGGGTAAATAAGCCTATTTAAAGGTGGAGCGAGCGCTGACGTAGGAGAACGCATACTCAAAAAGGCTCAGCTGGTGACTCCTTGCCGAATTGTTGTCTATTGTTCTACTCGGTTGCGCGCCAAAGGGCCACCATGTTGGATTTTATGTGATTGAAGCAAAATAAAGACGTTATTATAGAGATGATGCCCTCCTCATTTTACCAGCAGGCCTGACATATATATATATATGTATGTATATATTGCAAAGTGCAAACATATAAAGTTAATAATAATAATAAAAAAAACATAAAAGGTAAGAGAAGGAAAAAGAATATACATTATTCGAGCATTCTTGCAAATACATCAAAAGTAATAAAATTATCCAGTACAAATGCACCATACAAACTAAAAAAAAATAGAGGGAGAGAGGTTTCTTTTTTGGGATCCAATCCCCAATAAGGAATTTGATCTCAGATTGTGGAGGCAACTCTAATAATCATGATTTTGGTTTAGAATGAATCGAATGACTTCTAATGATAGATCGGAACCAAGCCTTTTCAGCATTTTGAGATGGGGAGAGCAAATGAAAATCTTTGAGACAAGACATGAGAACATATAATGGTCAGAGTTTCTAACAGAACCACAAAGACAATTGAGAGTAGCTTTTAATTTGAAGCAATTCAAATAAGAAACAAATAGGCCATGGTTAGTTAAGAAGTGGGCCATTGGCAACAGATCTTGTAATTCTGAACTATGGTCAAGTGATGAAAATGGCTTTTAAGCTGGCACCCCATTCTCTTAATTTCCACAACCCGCCAACGAGAGGACTTTGAGTCACGCCAATTTTAAGTCCATGAGCCTTATACACGGTGGGTCTTCAGAGGCACTAGAGCTAGGACTAATGACACGAACGGACACGAGTTCATTACCATAACCGCTAGACAACAGTGGCGTTAGAGGCCATATATTCACAAGCTCCCTGTATGGTAGGAAATATAACATAGAGAAAAGTTCTCACAACAATTATTTTGTCCCTCGATTCCATTATTATATTCAGCTTTCATACATCACGTGCCAGCTCGTAATACGGCATTTGGGACATAATTTTACCTCCAATGCCTCTAACGTGCTAGTGAATAGTCAACGTATTCTATAAGGAAAAGTATCCTCAGTAATCTAAATATATCCTTAGTAATCTGTATAATACACGTAATCATCTCTTGTTAGTACTTTTTGAATCATTTGTCATGAACGTCAGCTTCTGATAACTATCAACACAACCACACCCATGTTACATACAATCAGAGAAGTAATGAGGTTTTGAACAAATAAATAAATATAACCTGGATTTTTGAATTCTAAAATGGCAATGCCTCTAATGAAATAAGCTGAGGAAACAAAAATGAAAAAGGTTTCCATTTTTAATTAAGTGTATCCCGAAGTTTTCATTCTTATAAGTGATAACGGTCTTTAATTAGAGAAATATACTGTTTATGGCAAATACGTGATTTCTTTTTGAAAGAAAATTTAGGAGTGTTTGGCAAAAAACCAAATAATTTTGGCAAACATTCAATTTGCTACAGAATTTTCAAGCTCTATTTTAAGAAAAACAAATTAATTGATCACGAGCTTACATGTTTTTTATCACAATAATCTCTTTAAAATTCGATTTCTTTTTCAAATCGGGTGAAGTGTATTAAAATAAGTTAAAGTATGTACTAGTATATTGTTTTACATCAAAAAACTGCAATGCACTTCCATCTTGGCTCTTATTTCAGAATATAATAACAGGAAAAAAAGTTTGTATTTTTAAATAAAATACTTAAATGATGTTTTCTAGGAGATAAGCAAGCCGAATTAATTTCATTTATGTCAAATTGGTCAAAAGAAAATATTAATCTCCGTATGTGTGTGCAAATTATATTTATATTTCATTAGATATACAAAAATTGATTAGATTGATGAACGTCACATAACACCCGCCAATTAAGCTAGTGGTATTAAAAGTGACGCTAAATTAAAGCAAGAGTTATTTGGAGAAATACTTGCTGCCATCTAGAGGAATAATATTGACTGAAATATTTCTCTCTTAAACTATAAAAAATTAATTAAGTTTAAGTAATGAATTAATATTTGGAAAACACTGCATTATCAAATGTCATCCACTACAAATTTTAAAAAAATATTTTGAACTTTAGTGGATGAATATAAAGTATTTTATTAACGATTGAAAATTTGAACAAGATATAAAAATATAAATATATATAGGGAGATGGTGAACTAAGAGGAGAAAATGAAAAATGTTTTAGAATGAGAAAAAAACACAGAAAGATTGCTAGGATATCAAGGAAGGGCCTTCCCTGTGATTACTAAAAGCTACAGACCAATCAGAGAAAGAAAAAATATCATTCAAAAATTTGGATGCGTGAAACTCGTTATTCAACTTCAGAAAACATTGAGATAACTCTTTAAGACAGTGTTTCTCATAGTGTGGGGTGCGACCCCCTTGGAGGGAGTGACATCCCTCTGAGGGGGAAGCAAGCACATTGAAAAGTCGAACATAAAAGATTTAAAAATAGAGAATTAATTTACTGAACGAAAGCAAAACAAAATACTCTTTCTGACATAATAAAAACAAAACGCACATTTACATTGATATTATTACGAATTTTGTGTAAATATTGTAAATAATTTGTATTTAGATGTGTAAAGCATTTATATTACTCTATGTTATATTTATTTTATGTTAAAATTGTAATATTCACAAGCAAACGCCATTCCTTCTGCTGTAGTGGCGATTCAATGAGAACTTGGTGAAATCTTGGCGATAGCACCGAGTTGTCAACCATTTTGGTATCATTGGCGACCATGTTGGCGAATTTTTGGGACCCTCTGAATTCTTCTAGGAATTTTTCCTCTAATTTCACGCTCTATGACGCGTGCGGATTTTTCTGGAAGTTTCCGATGGGTTTATAAATAGAGCAGTGTCAGCCGCAACCAATCAGTCTAGATTCAACCAGCGATTAGTGAGCTTTGTTTTGTTTACCGATTAGATCAGCTGTGCTTGTGTGTAAATAATGCTTTATATACGTGTATTTTAAACACTGATAATTGTGTTTGATTGCTGTTGAATGTATGAAGACCTTCTGAATTTTACTCTGTGAATATTGCTGCTGAATCCTGTGTTTCACGAATTGGATTTTTTGATAATAAATTCGTATCGCTTTTGAAAAAACATATTTTTCTCTGTGACAGTTTTGAATAAAATCCTCGAACCCGGATCTACGTAACAATATAATATACTTATAAATGCATCAGTACTGCACTTTAGTTCCAATGTTTTTGAAAGTTAATTAATCAATCAATACTAAATTAAAAATAAGTTTTATAATTCCTAGTGCCTCCCATGATCTGGTCATTTACAGAATTTTTATATTTATCCTGATAATTTGAATGGTTTTTAATTAAATTCGTATTGCAGCTTTAGCATCAAAATACATTTTTATTGCTTTCAGTACATTGTTATTGTATGGGTGGAAGGGAAGAAATTTATGATTGAAAGCTGGATCACAAATATTAAAAGTTTGAGAAGCACTGTTCTAAGTGCAACATATTACAGACATAAGATCCTACAAATTAATGTAGATAACAAATACATAAAAATACGTACAGAGTTATGCTGCATTTTCAAAGCAGCATAGTATAAATCTGAAATAACAAAGTTCATATTTTCAGCAACACTTAATATTCTGCGAGCACCTTATGGGTAGAATAAGGACTCCAGTTGTCAAATCTGCGTATTAACATTAACATGGCATACAAACGCTTAGAATATAGCTCAAATATGAAGAAGATGTTTTCATTTTCAACTTTTTTTACCTTTTTTTTTTAAATTTTGGCATAACAAAATAAGTTGCTTAAATAATCCATTGGGATATCTTTTTATTAGTCAAGAGTTAGTTTTTATTCGTGCTAGGGACCATACGAAAAGAAGTACCCATTGAAGTTACAGAGCGAATAAGCATTTAAATTCTTACGAATGAAAACGTCAAATCTACCTAAACATTTGGCCGAGATTGAACACATGGTTTTTCGTGGCCCGAAGGTCACTGGTGTAAGAGAGTTCGGGGACCAGACATAATCTTAAAAGTAGCTACTTTTATTCTATTTTTTAATACTTTAAGAAATATGCAACTTTATAACCTAACTTCGGGAGCAAACTGAAATCCTAACACTTAATCTGACAAAAAAATTATTGAAAATGACTCAGCTTTGGTCGAAGCTCCTTGTGCAATCCTTCTCGAATCCCGATAGCTCAGTTAGCTCCAATGATATTTACTTTCACACTAGGGAAAGTAAATATCATTGGAGTCCTGGTGGACTTCAAGACACGTGACCTCTCAATTGCAATTCACCTTTTCTCATTCTTAGATTCTCGATAAACGATCTCAACGATTAACTAATAAATTCATATACCCCGACGTCAAGGTTTAAAAAATGGTTAAATTTGCATATCACGGGGCACGCGCCAAGTTGTTGTTTATGTTCGCCAAGATGGGAGATAACATTGCAATGTTACCTTGATATTTTTGAAGTTCTTGAAAGTTTTCAGTACATTTTAACGCATATTCATTATTAATTTTAAATATATATTAAGTAATTATGTAATATATAATAATATATATGTAATAATATATAATTATTATGTAATATAATATTATTATATAATAATATAATAAAATGCAATTATTTTTATATGTAATCATAATATTCATTATTTATAATTATTTTTTTATTATATCTATTTATAAATATTACTAAATATGTTATTTATAATTATTATGTTATTTATTTATAATTATTATTTTGTTATTCATTTATAATTATTACGTTATATGAGTATTCTTACGTATAATTTTTATAATATTACAACGCATACTGATTATACTTTCTTATAAAAAATTAATATTAAAATATATTATATTATTATTATATGTAATTATTCTTAAATCATACAATATGAATATTACATATAATTACTATTAAACTATAAGATTATTACATATTGCATAATATTATCAATACATGTTACTATTTATTATATTATATTGTTATACATTATTTGCTGATTGATCTTTGTTATTCTCAATCTCTTCCTGTATTCTTCTTTTGAAATATATTTCAAAACAATTCATAAAAATTATCTTCCTGATGATTTCATATCTCTAGGCCGCCAGCTTGGATTCCATTCCATCGACAACAAGCGCTGCTTGACGTGATTACTTTTTCACCCCAAGCAGCACTTAGCGCCTTGCCGCGTGATATGAAACTAGTTCCATCAAGTCACCTCAACGGAAAGTGTTTTTTAAACTAAAATCACAGTTAACAAATAGATTCCTCAAGAGGATCAATAGAAGAACCCGAATAGTACCCGTTGCAAGTTTTGTAATTAACACTTATCGAGATCTGAAATGTATGACTGGCACAAGGCGTAAATAGGCAATAACACATAATTACTTGAATTAGAAAATACATATAAAAATTTTTTAAGTAAACTTTTTCGAGAATAAATTGTTTGAATATAATTTTTAGGTCAAAAACATGAAAAAAATAACATTTTAAAAACATTCTTCGTTCGTGAAAATTGCTTCTATAATACTTAGGTTTTGCGTATATACAATTTAGACTTCTATACAGGGGTTAAACTAGGAGTTTTGAAATATATAATTATAAAAAGATGGTTTATTCATAATTAATATAGACGAGTAGAGAAATTTTAACAAAAAACACCGATTTTTTATTTGACCGTAATAAGAATTATTTGAAAATTCTGGTTCTGCCCCTGTATAGAATTCCTAACTATATATAGGTAAAATATTATTATTATAGAAGCATTTTTGATAAAAGAAGAATGTTTTAAAAATGTTATTCTTTCTTTATTGAAAAAAAATTCTACTTAATATTTTTTTCTTGCAATAATACTCTTAAGACAATTTTATATGCATATTCTAATTTAACACACTAAATATCAAAAAATTAATCATTTATATATTTTTTCAAAATAACGGCTCCAAATTCTTATCCACCTTAAGCAACTCATTCATTAGAGCGAAAAATAATGATAATTTTCACACAAAAAACTGTACAAATCGTACATTATATCACATTTTATATTTCTTTTCAAATTTAAATAAGTACTATAATGATATGAATGTTTAATGTTTTCAAAAGAGAAAAGTAAAACAACAAGAATCGTATTTTATTAAAAAAAATAATTCTTTAATAATTATTCGCTATAAAAGTAGAAAGATATTTAAGTCAATTAAATCAGATGAGCTGTACAATTTCAGTTTCATTTTGGAAAAGACAGCATTAATTTAAAATATATATACATAAATTCTAAATAATTCCCAGGGGAAGAAAGAAAAAATTCGAAATTTATGATGTTTTTTTTTTTTTTTTTTTTTTTTATGAAAACATTAAAACATTCTAATTGTCGAATACTTATGAATATTTATGATCCGATTCATTTGAGAACCAAATAATGATTTAAATGAATTCGAAAGAAAAAATTCGTACATTTCTTCCAATTACAATGGATACCGTGATAAGAATAAAAATTACTTATCATAATTTGCTAATAACTGGAACTTTTAAGAGATGCTACATCATTGAATAAGTAACAAATTCAGAATTGCGTTTCATTTTATCAGAAAATCGATACATAAAAGAAACGCAAAAGAATTAAAACCCATTGTATTTTAGGGAACCAAAAAAAAAAAAAATCCTCTCAATCAGTTTTCTATAAAAGGAGCAACGTTCTTAATCAAGCAAATAAAATATTTTTTTCCCCCTAAGAGCAAAAAAAGAGGAGAAACAATTAAAAAAAAGAAATTTCTTTTTTTTTCAGACAAATTTCACGAAAAGAATTCTTTTTTTACCCTTGAAGAATGTGTAATTCTACTAATTCGATTCAAGTATAGGAATATGATAATTATTCTTTTACGTTCAGAAGTTTTTCTATAAAGTGTTCTGAAAACGCAGGCTATTTTAATTTTTTTCTAATCACGATTTGTATGAGAAAACTACGAGTTGTGGAATATTTATTACTGTTCGAATGACATTAATTTAGGTGACAAGAAATACATTCGCTGGAATGAAAATATTTATAACTATTTTTTCACATCTAACCATTTTTAAATTCTCTTAAAATCCATTCTCGCCACTTTAAAACTCAAAAGCATACAATTTTTTACATGTCAAAAAATGCTTGTAATTTTTATTATTTTTTTTAAATTTTATAAGCTTTTTATCACACAGAAATATTTTATTAAAATTAAATCAATTTCGTCAGTAATGGAATCATCAAATTGAAAGCCTTTTAAATCAAACGCAAAAGGCTAAATACATGTGACGTCATAGTCAAATGATGAATGCAATCGCGTGTTTCCAGTGAATCAGTTTATATGCTTCGCAGTTGGCGAATTTTGCTTTCTACAGATATTTTCTTTTCAAGAGCACATATTTGTCAATAATAACGCATAGCTAAACAAAATGCATTTGATTTAAACTCTTAAGCGGTTAATCGTTTTGCGCAAATTGTTCTAAGAAGAAGCATGTTTTCTTACTGCATATAACTAAGTATAATACGCAACAAAATACGAATATAGAAATAATTTATTTTAATTTCAAAGTTTAAAGCTTTTACACTATTTTTTATTTTATAACTGTGAAACATGAGAGCTCCTCAATGTTTGCTTTTCATCAGTAAATTCTGTATGCTATGCGGAATGTTTCATGTATCTTAAAATTGTTTCTCTCATATTTACAAAAAATTTCATGTTCGTACTAATTTTTCAAACGGTTGAGGGTTTTGTGTGTGTGTGCATATAAAAAAAATGCTCACAGAATCTGAAGTATGGTGTGAAACTAAGTTTCTTACATTACAATGGGGACGGAGAAAATATCGGGTTTCTTGGATTACTTTTCCATTTTCATTTCTTCTGAAGCAACAAAGTGCACATTGGCTTGCCAATCCCAGTTCACTATCGAATATTTTCAAGAGTCTAAATTCCTGTCGTAATGAAAAATTCTCCCCTTCACTACAAAGAAAATCCCGGATGAGAAATATTTCATTATCATGGACAAACTGCATCTCTTAAAAACACTAGCACCAATAATCTCTGTAGTGTCTGGCTATCGTTGGCGGTAGATTATGGAATGTTGGCGCTATTCTGTGTGCCTTTGGAGAGGGGTTGCTGTTTTTTTTAGGGAGAAGGTGACTGATCCTCGAGCAGAACGACAAGGGGTGAGAGACAGTCCCTTGTTTTTGGAAGCATGGAGTGCTAGAGAGGGATTTGGGGTTAAGGAAAGGGAGTGAATTAGATTTAAAAACCGACGCGCAGCGCGTTGTTTGCTGTATAACAGTGTTTCTCAAACTTTCAATATTCGCGACCCAAAATTCAATCATATTTACCATCGCACCCCCTTCCATACAATAACTATGTATTGAATTCTTTCATACTACTCTTTGAGTATATAAACGTCTCGTACAGCCAAAGCATTAATTTTCTGGACGTATATATACGTCCTTCCAAAGTAAGTACTTTTCTGTATATTGCTATCCATAAAATTATTCCGAAGGCTTTTGAATGCAATTACACGACCTTGATAGTGTTTACAAAGGATTTGTTTCCTTCCCTCCTAAGAAAAAATATCATATTTGCGCGTTTACGTGAAAAATGGTGGCATTGGTGAGCGAATAACGTAACTTTTAATCGGCAGTTAAAGGATTAATTGCAAACCGTACAAATTAACAAGATAAGTATTAATACAAGTTTATGGTGTCAATGGTAATTATTAAACTTGTTCTTAACTAAGTACTGTTAAACTAATTATAAAATACATTGTACAGTACTGATATATTTATAAGTGTATTATATCAGTATAAATGTGCATTTCATTTTTTATTACGTCAGAATGTATTTTGTTTGTTTACTTTCAGTAAATTAACAATTTTTTAAAATATTCTTTTTTTTTATTTTTGTCTTTTTTGAGAAACGCTCTATTTAAAGAAATGAGAGATTCTTGGGAGAGGTTTTAACACGACGGATTGTGTTTGAATTGAGAACTTGACCAACGCACAGCGTGTGGTCTGCTGTACTAAAAATAGATAGCTTCTAGGGAGAATTTTTAACACGACGGACAGTGTTTGTTTGCTTGTATGATAAGCGTTGAGAAGTAGAAAGAAAGTAATTGCAATATTACAATATCACTATAAGAATTCAAAATATGTGCAAATCAAAGAAGAAAACATCAGTGCCCGTACATCGTACGGGCACAAACTGGTTCTGGCCAGCTTTTTAATAGTAAGTACGGTGTACTGGCACAAATCAATAGTTTAAAAGTAAATATATATATGTTTGTATGTGTGTGTGAGAGGGAGAGAGACTTTTTTTTACTATTGAAAATTTTTTATGTAGAATATTAATATTTTAATATTTTAATCCAAATATCATTTTACAAGAACAAGTCTAAAATCAGTCTTGAGTTCAATGTAGAACACGTGATAGAATTCATTGTGTGACTGCTATGAATTTATCCCACTGTAATGTATACACAAGAAACAATTTTAGTTCTTCTTATCGTTTAAATTATAGTAGCACGCAATATTCCTCATTCTTTTCGCACTTGACCTTAGCTCAAAAATATGAGCACCATCACCAAAACCTCTCTTGTAGCTTTAAAATGAAAAATTCTAATAAAATTAATAAATCATCTCATTGGTACCTTTAATTGTCTTGACTCTTCTTTCAAGTTGAAATTTACTTCATTTTTTTCAGAGGAATAGTATCACACATACACACACAGTCACAAATTAGTCAGTTTATCACTTTTCAAATTTTGTTTATGTTTCAACTCACACCTTCTTTCACGAAAACGAAGATAATTTTAAAATTATATCATACTAACGAAAGAAAATTCTATAAACTTTTGTTCATATTAGATTGAAGTACTTTAAAAAAGGTAAGTCTTGTTGCTTTCACGTGGTTAAAATTATTCTTTGTAAAATGTTACATAGAACCAACCATTCATAATCATAAATTGGGGATCGGTAATCGATCTCTCATCTGATCGGGTACATCAAAGATTTTAATTTTTTTAATATCTTTAATTTTTAAATAAAAAAAGAGAAATTTTTTTACACGTAGTTTCGGGTAACTCTTATTATCGATGATTTTTTTTTTCGTTTTCCATTTTGGATTGTTGCTCTATACTACTGAAAAAAAATTATTTATTAGATATGATCTACTAGATCAACTTAATACTGATTACCCAAGTTTTAACACATGACAGCATATGTCATTAATAACGCAGAAAAAAAAACAACGTAGAGTCATTTACTTACAACAGTAAAATGTATTTATCCTTTCTTCCGCCATCTTAAATTCTTGACAGTAAAAATTAAACTACGATACCTTCCTCAAGTACATGATTGTGATTTATTCTTATTTTAAACATTGATGAATGGGTTTTTCTATCTATGAATCTTTACTTGGTTGATTGTTTTGTTTATTTCTGTTGTACCCATAGAAAAAACTATTCAGTTCTGAATTCATTTTTGTTAATGCTATTATTTCCTCATATATTTATTGGAAAAGGTAAATAAAAAAACACTTTACTGAATTATACACATAAATACGAAACAAGAATCATTCTGTGAAAGAATCACTTATCCCAGTGTTTCTCAAACTGTGGGGCGCGCCCCCTTAGAGGGCCGTGATAACCCTACAAAGGGGGAGGGGAGAGCATATTAAAAAGTCGAAAACAAAATATTGTTAAAAAATTATTAATTTACTGAAGAAAAGCAAAACAAAATATATTCTGACAGAATAAAAAACAAAATACACATTTGCAATGATATAAAACACTTATAAATGCATCAGTACTGCACAATGTGTTTCAAAATTAATTTAACAATTCTAAGTTCAGAACAAATTTAATAATTGCCAGTGACCCTATGGGCATGTCATAAAATCATATACTTGATAATTTGTACGGTGTATAATTAAAGTCGTATTGTAGCTTAGCATCAGAGTATATTGTTATTGAATTCATACATTATTATTGTGTGGAAGGGGGCGCGATGAAAATTGTGATTGAAAATTGGGTCGCAAGTATAGAAAGTTTGAGAAGCACTGACTTATTCATAAATGAACCCTGCACTATGAAGCAAAACGATGACCATTGTCAATGGACCTCGTATTTCTGAACCATAGTCAAGCCACGGATATTCCACTTGAGCTAGCGCTCCACTTTCCGAGCAACCCCACCACGCCGACCAGGGGATTTTTAGCCTCGACATGTTTAAAGCGCATCAGTCTATCTTGAGAGGGGATCTTAAGTACTATCACAGTTTGATGGAAACAATACTGGTCACGAGTTCGCGACCGAGGCCAGTCGACTCCTACGGCCAAATGAAGGAATCATTATAATCATTTCAAATCCTCCAACGCGTAGGTAAAATATAAATGAGTTTCTACATTTTGGCTTTTTCTATGAATTCCATGAAAACAATTATCTTGCAAAAACAAGCGAAAAAAATTGTTTATAAATGTAATAACATTAAAAGAAATTGCTACATAGAAAGAGAGGTTAAAACCGTTAAGGTATCCGACTACTTGCAACAACTTTTTTTTTTTAAAGCAAGATATGGAGATTTTCTTATGGTCTTTAGATTTATTTAGTATATATATATATATATATATTTTTTAAAAAAGGCTAAAATTAAGAAGTGAAAAATAAATTGTTATTACTAAAATGGGAAAAAATGTGTTAAAATTGACAAAAAAATTACATAAACGGGGCCCATTGTGTACAAATAACAAATGAACAAATTCTCAATTTTTCAATTTTGATGT
>BMAV01026814.1:3991-61143 GCA_019973955.1 Trichonephila inaurata madagascariensis | reverse complement strand
GGTCTATTCGCTTAGGAGGAGTTTAGTCACATACACACGCACAGAAGATTTTTATATATAAAGATTTATTTATCTTGGTGGAATTTTCAATCGTTATAATAAAATACATTTTAAAGCACTCAACTGAGCTGAAATTTTATATACATGATTTTTTGGATGATAATACAATAATTTAACTATAATTAATAAAAATTAATTGATTAAAATTAATTATTTAAAGAATTATAAATAGAGCCACGTTGGCGACTTAGCGACCATTTTGGCGGCTTGTGTCAAAACTTGGAAAGGTTTTTTCTCACGTTTTAAAGCATTCAGTTGATATGAAATTCTACATACACGATTGTTTTGGATGACAATACGATACTTTAATGATAATTAATAAAAATGAATCACCACTTAATGTTACAATTCTGTCCTATGTATACACATATTTATATTAATTGTAACTAATTATTAAAAAGTAGCTGAAATAAAAATTTTCTTTGTTGATCTAAGAAGGAATTGACTTAAAAAATTTTTTATATTACTTGTTTTTTTTAAATATCCTTTAACACGAAAATTACTTCAGTCTGTTTAATTTCGTTTTAAATGATTTTTACTGTATGTTAAATTTTATGGTAAAAAATAAAAAATAAAAAAATGCAGCCGTTTTTTTTACTACTGAAAATCTAATGAATTAAAAAAAAAAAATCTTACCCCCATGCCACAATACCATGATAATAAATAAAAATAAATTCCTCTAAAAACCCCAACCAAAAAACCTCTAAAAACTCCCAAAAAAAAAAAAAAAAAAAAAAAGACAATCCTCTGATAAAAATAAATTGCCACAATACAAAGAAATAATTCCTTCGATGAGAGCCCCCTCTTTGCGGCTAAATCAAGAATATTAGAAGGGGACGTTCCTCTTTCTCGATTGCCCTCGATTAAAAGTAGTCCGGTTCCCCTCCAATGGCCGCAGATGAAAAGGGCAAAATTTATTTCTTTCGCTTCAGTAAATGCGGGCCACGCCTTTTGCCCGTGCCACAAGTATAAAGATTCGAAAAGTTCCAAGGGCTTCGAATTGTTCCATCCGCCGTTTGGTTCTTCTTTCTCGAGAACTGATTAACTGTAACTTTAATCGCAATAAAAAGAAGGTTTTGCGGCTCGATGAAAAGACCGATTCAGATAATTTTTCAAAGAGAAGTGCATAAGTGCGTACATAATTAATATAGAATATGTACGAAACTAATTCTGTACAATGTGGAATTTTTCATCATTTTATGAAATAGTAATATTGTCTTGTCTATGAGTTATGACAAAAGTACCTCGAATTTTTCAGATTATAGGGAAAATATCTTCTGGATTATAATAAAACTGTATACTAAAATTGTTCTTGATAGTTTTTGATTAACAATACAATTGTGTAAGAAAATATTATTTAATCGTTCTTTTTCTTCGTGGGTAGCCAGGAGATAGTATACGGCGCAAAACAAAATGTGTATAAGTATTCGTCGTATTAAAACTTTATAGAAAATTTCAAATCATAGTAAATTTTAAAGATTAGTGTAGAGATAACATTATTAAAAACTTTGTATTTTTCCAATGTCCTTAAGTTCACTCTTGGTAAATAGCAGCAAAAGTGTATCAAAAAACTTAAAAAGAGGAGAGATAAACATTGAAAAATTAAGAAACGTTTCGTGGGAGAAAAAAGGTAGTTTAGTAAATTCAAGAAATTGAAATAATTTCTAATTTGACAGTTTTAAAAGAATTCTAAGATACTGTCAGTTGATTGCTAGGGTTAGATTTAAGAAGTTTTGTGTGCGTGCGTAAGTGCGCGTGCGGAAAGTGAAAAAAGTTAGAATCATATTTCTACCTTTAAACATTATTTCAAAACAATTGTTTCGTTCCACAAAAACTGTTCAGAATATAGGATTAATAATATGTATTTTGGACATAAATCTCAATTTCACAAGTAAATCGTGTCAAAAAATTTAATTGAAAGAAAAAAAATTTACGAAAAATAATAACTTCTACAAAATGTATTGTCACTGAAGTCATTTCATGGCTTTTGAGCACTGATACCTAATCACAAAAAGATGGTCTAAGTAAATTCTATGTACCCTATGAGATGAAATATATGAAAGTTATATTCAGAGGAATGACGTAGGAATAAGATAGGAAATTAACGTTCAGATCTCGAAAAGGAAAACAATCCTTCCAAATTTATACAATACCATCAAATACAAAAGACTGGTAATTTCACATACTATACCAATTGAAAATTTACTTGATATTAATATTCTTTCTTACAAAGAATTATACAAACCCAAGGCAAATATCAATTCCTTACAATGAATTTTATTCTCTCATTTACATACAATAAGTTTATTATCAAAAAGGTCGATCAGGTAAATATAGACAATACTTCTCTTTCGAAAGATTTTCGAAGTTTGAAGCACTCCAAATATTGCAAAATTTATTCATATCGTCCATCTATTGTTCATTTAAGAACCAATTCCTTATTTTATTTTTTAATTTCGCGACCAATTTATAGAAGTTAGCATTGTTTTCATGTGAGAATAAAGGATTTTCCCGGGATTTTAAAGCGTTTTCCTATATACACAGGAAATTATTTTTGATTTGATTGTAAGGTTTAATACACAGAATCATATGGCAAATTTCCCAAAGGCCATTAAATTGCATTACTTTGTAAAGAAATGCGAGACTATTTTTGGAAATTTGAAAATATATCAAAGTAAATTTTACACAGGAATTAAGATATTTGAAGTATTTATTAGAGCTACTTATAATATTGGAATGTTATTCTATTAATGCGTAAATACGAGAATAACAATCATAGTAATTTATTAACTTACAAACAAATCGAAATAAAATTAGATGCTCTTTGTCTTGGAAACAAAATCGAAAACGTATCTTCATGTATAACGATATTCATAGTAAGTGAAACTATTGTAATATACAGTTGAACCTGTTTTTGTGCGGCTCGTGGAAATACTACAGAAAATTTGTTTCATGCGGTGGATAGGGACCGCATAAAAAAGTCGCATTTATAAAATACGCCAATTATTTACGAAATTTATGTAAGAGCACTTCCATAAGAATATAAATAATTAAATATTACACATGGAAGCATTTTAAAAACATTTAATTTATCATTGTATACAATGAGAAGTTTTCAAAATACACATGCATAATTTACTGCTACACATTGTAATCCAAAGCGCTCATTTCCCTATCATGAATAAGTTCAAAATAGCTTTCATCACTTGATGGTGCAATTTCAATTAATTTTTTTTTGGCAACATAAAGTAAGAGATAAGTTTTTGTGACGAAGGTCGGATGGTCACAGTTGCTTGTAAATGTCACGATAACCAGATATACGTGATTGAAGCTCTGTTTGGAATTTTATACTTCTTTCTTAATTGGTATCTATTTTAAGAAAAGGCTTTTCAAATTTGTTAAAAAGCTGGATCCCTGCATATTTTCATCCGCTCTCAAAGAATCCGGTTTTTCTTGTCCTTCATAATCTATCAAATTATTGATAATGTCACTGTCATTGAAAGCTTCGTCTTCAATCAAGCGCGGGCTGCTGAAGCGTTGACAGAAAGCAAGTGAACCCGCATTGTCGGGAGCTGTTTATAACAAATAAACAAAACATCTTGAAATATCTATATGTGCATTTCAGGGGTGTAACGTACACCCCGCATCACGGTGGGGATGGCAGGACACTAAGGGCCCAAGGCCTGACTAACCCTAAATACGTATTTTCCTAAGTCATAAAATATTAAAGACAAAACCTGAATTTCAGGAGGGGGGCTAACATTATCGGCAACGCCACTGGTTCATAGATAAAAAACATTACAGTGGTGCCAAAGCCATTAAAATTTATGTACCGAAAAAAAAAAACGAACGAACGAACCGCACGAAACAAATCGCACAAAAATAAAATATCATATAAAAGGACCGCACAAAAACAGTTTCTACTGTATATTTCAGGAAAACACAACAAAGTGAATTTCACCCTGAATTGAAAATGTTTTCCAGCAAGCAGACTTCCCGTATATATATATATGTTTTTCTTTATTGAACCATTGATTATGTTATTAATTTTACATTGTTGGATCTTATAACCAGATGCATGATCTATGAATAAAACTCGTTTAAAATTAATATTTTGCAATGATTTTATTCCTTACGATTAAAAAATTGCTGTATTCTCACATAGATATATTGCAGGCTTATTGCGGGTTTAACTAATGGTTAAACGGCAACGTTTTGCAGGGGTTCGAAATACAAAAATATACAAAAACAGATGCAATTTTTTAAAAGTTATACTACTGTTGTTGCTTCTCATGCTACCTTACCAACGGCTTCAGTTGAAAACCCACAAAATACAGAATGGCCAAAAGCTAGTTTTTACGTCAGTCGTTAGCCACAGCTTTGAGCACCATACAGGTGACAGAACGATTTGGCTCTATTTCCTCCCAATTTTTAGGGAAAGCCCTTTGGGGGTGGGCAGAGTCTCCCATCTCTCTTCCATTAACCTCTTGAGAGGATTTGTGGCTTGACGAATATTTAGAGTGCCCCTATGCTGTAAAGGCACTATACCTTTACAAACACCCTTGACTTCTCCGGGATTCGAACCCAGGCCCTACTGTACAGAAGTCAACTTCACTAACCCCCGTACTGGATAGGAGGCGAAAGTTTCAAAAGTCGATTTTAAGAAATCTTTTGAGTGTTCATGGACTGTTTATTTATAGAAAATGCTTTGCAAGCGTAGGTATAAATTCACATTTTGCTCGTTTGTACACTCGGTGAGTATCGTGGTGTTTCTTGTATTATTTTAAAAAGTAAACCGTTTAAATAAACTTAACTCAGTGGCGCAACAGCCCATGACGACCTACCGTGTCTATCTCAGTTTACGGTCAAGTGGTCTCTCTCAGTCTGACGCAAAACCTCCAGTGTTGATTTCCCAAGTAAGCTTGGTACTCATTTATCCATGGGAATGAAAGGCCGAGTCGACCTTGCCAAGCTGGGGATTGGCACCTCGGACCTGTGGCGTTGAAGAACGATAAACTACCACTCAGCCACTGGGCTTCTAAGCCCGTTGAAATATTTAATAAAAAATATGTAAATACTTTAATGATGTAGCAGGTCGTCGTACTTGATGCAAGGATCCCTAGTGCATATTGTTAAAAATGTTAATGTAATGCAAAGCTTATTGTGTAACTTACGAAGATTGTTTATTGAAATCGAATTTATTTGACATAAAACCTGGATAAAAACATTCAAGAGGCACAACGACCAAACAAGATCAAGATTAGTCCAATAAAGTTTTACGTAAATGAAGTTTCACAGTTGTCTTGTGATCACTATGTCATATGAAAACACACATTCTTTATAGCAGTTCTTCTCAAACTTTCAATATTTGTGACTCAATTTGAATATTATCCACGCCCCGGCGTATATAAACGTCTCTCTCAACCAAAGCGTTAATTGCTTGTATATAGTCGTCTTTCTGAAGTACGATCTTTTATGTGCACTGCTATCCATTAAATTATTTCGAAGGCTTTAGAATGCAGTAAAAGGACCTTGATACTGTTTGTAAAGGATTTCCTTATTTCAGATGAGACCTTAAGCATTTATTCCTTTTCATCCCCCTCTCTCAATACATCACATACGCGCGCCGCCTACGTGGAGAACGGTGGCATTGGGGAGCGAATCACGTAACTTTTAATCAGCAGTTGAGAGATTTATAATATATAAACCATACAGATTATCAAGATAGAGAAGATAGAGATTTTTGTAGAAATATTTATATACGACAAGCTCATGGGGCAACTGGTAATTACTTAACTTGTTCTTAACTTAGTATAGTTAAATTAACTATCTTTCTTTTTATTGGGACGGAAATATATTCAAATAAAATGTGACAATTCGCATACAGTTATAAGTTCAAATTTTTCAAATAAATTAAATACTGAATAATCTTTTAAATGGCTTTAGCAACAAATGAATTAATTTATAAGAAGGATGCAGATATGTTTGGATGCATTATATAAAAAATCTGCTGCTACATAAATATTTAACGTAATCTTTAAATAATAGGAACATCATTTACAAAAAAACAGAGTTTAAAGCGCATAGGAATAGGAAAAAATGACACAAAGGGTGTGACGGATCGATTCTTTTAAACGGGTTAATGCAATTTCCTTGACTATAGTAAAGTACAAAAACAGTTTCTTTGTTTAAAATTTGGAAACTAAAGGGGTTTATCATAGACAAAAAAATAAACTTTAAATATTTATATTTTTAATGATCAAAACTTTTTATCTAGTTAATTTTCCTAATCGCTGCATTTTTTAAAAATTTAAAGCTTCCATAAACCTATTTTAAGTTGTTTTCTTTTAATTAAACATTCGAAATCTATCCAATTAAATAAATACATCAAGAACTATTTTGGTTTAAAGAGAAGAATAAGCATGAAAAGAAGATCTCTTTACTAAATTATGTTTAATTTTGTACTTGCTTACTAGTTTTTATACGATTATTATCTATTTAAAGTTGCATGATTTTTTACGTAACAATTAAATAGGAATTTGAAGAGAATAAAGTACCTTTAAAAATGAGAAGAAAAAAAAACGTATTTCAAATCCAGTTTTTATAGCACTTAACTGATATAAAAAATGTTAACATCAAAAGATATTTTAAATAAAATCTATTTCAGGGAAAGGGGAAAAGCATAACTTATTTTTAAAAAAATTCGGATTCTTTTCTTGGAATTTTGTTTGGGGGTGGGGCAACTGCAAACACTAATTCCAAGCCTTTTAAATTTTAAATTATTAAAAAACATCCAAAATAATCTTATGTATTAAATAATAAACCTGTAATCTTCAAAATAAATTAATCTTTGTACCGATTTCCTGTTAAAATTTAACCCAGGAGTAATTGTAAAACACGCTGAATTTGGTGAACATCGATTTGATTCAATACGGTTCACTAATTCAAAATGGCACAACAAAGAACAATTTTTTTTACAGTAACTAAACAAAATTGTTTCTTCTTTAAATCAAATTTCGCAGCTTATTTTCTCTTTAACAAGACTTAAAGTTGTAAGTACATTCTGTACAAGAGGGAAAACTTTTTCCGGTTAATATTTTACGAGTTTCTTGAGTTCTCTTTGCTGATAATCGTTATGTGGAATGATGCCAAGGATTGATGTTTGCTGTGTAAGAGGTCAAAGGAGAAAATATCTGCAAGTGTAAAGATAAAGGCTTCGAATAGAAGCGAAAAGTTCGATTGTGGCCTACTTTTAGGTGATATTCCAATCAAAATATGCAGTGGCTGATGTATATAAGGAATCACTTTAAATTCAATATAAATAGATAATTATGTACTTTTTAAACTGTCTTGGTGTAAATTTGGGTTAAAAAATGAGCTCTCGGAAAAGAGATTTTATATATATATATATAAGTACCCCATAATCTTTATTAATACCTTCTCTTTTTCTTGACCGGTTTTGAAATAACTTGCCCAAAAGCCCTCATAATAGTCTCCTCTTTTTTAAACGGTTGATTTAATTTTACTTAGATTAACAAACACTGACTGTTCCATAAAAGAATTAGGAAGAAATTCATCAGTTATAAACTAGTTTATTTTTTAATGGTTCGAACTCTGTACAAGTTTGGAAAATCATTTTTTAAGTAGTGAAGATGCCTAAAAATCTCAACGGTACTTTAAAGGCTTTTCTTTTGTAAGATAATGATAATTAAATAAAGAGCTTTCAGGAGGAAAATGGGGGAAAAAACAGATTTTCTATTAAAAATTATCTGTACCGTAAAATAATTCGGAAAATAGTTCATATTCTCAAAACATCGTTTCCAAAGGAAAATCTTGAATGAATTCAGGCTAATCAGGATTGCAATAGATTTGTTTAGTGAAAACAGCGGTTTTGATTTATCGTGTCGTAAACAACAACTGTGTGATAGATAATTAATTTAACATATTAATTCTTCTTCGAAGCAGTATGTATGCATTTTTAAATTTCATTATCGATTAAAAATTGTACGAATTTAATATTTATGTGTATATTATTAATGAAAATCCTTAAGTAAATAATAAATGTAAATAGAATTTCAGCTGAATAAAAATTTATACAGCTGATTTTTCATCACTTTTTTACGCGACTGCTATGGAAATATATAAGATTATTTAGTTCGCTTTACACAATTACTGAATAAATTTAAGCACATTTTTTTTTTCTTTATCAGTTTAAAAAAAATGTTGGATCATCTTTAAATTATAGGAATGATCCTCATGCCTTTCAGAGTTAATCGTATTTTTTCTGGTAACATCCAGTAATTGCAGCAGAATTATTTAACAGGAGACATAAGCACACATAAAATTTACAATATATGCATAATTTATGTGAATTCGAAATTTTCCACAATAATACGAATCTCTCTCTTCGTAATCTCAATATTAATTTAGTCTATGAAAAAAACACAGTTCGTTCTCACAAACTATACAAATTGTATATTTTTTCCTAGGGCTTCTCGCATAGTTTTTTTTTATCATATTTGCAATGTAAAGAAAAAGATGAGTGTAACCATTTCTCCATGAAATATTTGGTCAGATACACGAAATTCAAGGACCGGCTTTTCATACATACATTTCGTGCCTTCTAGAACTTCTTTTAATGAGAAATACATTAAGGAGGAACACTACTTTAACACTAAAGAACAATTTCTATAATGTGAAATATGACACACACACACACATACTAAACAGAAGCGCGCACATTGCTTTTCCCTCACATTCGATAAAGCTAAGGTCAGAGCATTACATCTGTAAGACGAGCTTTACGGCTAACTTACTCTTCACGAGAGGAAGCGCGTTATAGGATCACCGCAAAATAGATGTTCATCTTAACCCTTTATCTACCGACGGTACTTATAAGTACCACTCACTTTAAAATAACATAGAATAAACAATTTTACGAATATTCTGACAACACTTAGCAGAAATATTCTTTGAAATCCACTCTTCCAAAATATATGACAGCACGGGTTCTATGATGAGTATTTTAGCGGGAAAGGCGAATAGTTTTATAGCAGAAATTGCATTTTCAGCTGACGGCGTTTTCAGCGGATTGCGAACATTATCAATTTGTCCCGAAAAAAATAGTTAATGTCAAAATTTAAGTGTCTTTTTTTTTGTATGTTAATGAGGACCTTAGAAAACGATTTGACTCTTTATTTTAAGTGAACAGTGTATATTATTAATATTACAGTTGAATATCTTAAAGTAATTTATTAGCTCTAACGCGCGGATTAAATTTCTCAAAGTTAAGTATTTTGTTTATATATCCCTTAATTTTCAGTGTAATGATCCAAAAAAAAAGTATTGCATGAAAAAAACTGCAGTAAATCATAATGCGGTAGATAAATGTTAACCATTTATCTACCACTTTATGATTGATTTATGAGTCACCAATGGATGTTCACAGTCGTCCAAAAAAGGACATCAACCTTAACCTTTTAAGAGCCGCCGGCGCATAAACACGTATCACTCAATCAGTGGATTAAATGTTTTGGACGTGTATATACATACTTCAGAAATGCAATCATTTCTTCCCGCTTCTATCGGTAAAACTACTCCGAATTCTTTAGTATACAACAAAATGACCTTGACAGTATATGCAAAGGATTTACTATATTTAAAAAAAACATTACTTTATTCATGCCTTTTTTACTCCGCCTAATATTTCGCATACGCAAGCCTATGTGAAAAATTGTGGCTCTGGGGAACGAATTGCGTAACTTTTAATCAGCATTTAAGGGTTTAATAGCTTCCATTTTAAATCACAGTACTTTAAATCCTGGATTCCTCGAATTTATTTCACCACGACTCCTTGAATGCCACATTTGAGAAAGTGGGTCCCCTTAAAATCATACTACACTTCTAAGAGAAACATTTATTTGTAGGTAGAATAATTTTGAAATGAAATATCAGTTTTTCGGTTATAAATGAATGTTAAATTAAACAAATCCAATATAAATGTAAGTTACAAACTTTTAAAATTTTAATGAAAAAAATAATATTTTCACTGGTAGAAAAAATAATTAAACAACAAATAAAAATGTATTCCTAGGACTATTAAACAGGTAGAGTCTTCAAACTAGACTCATTGGGCTGATGTTTTGCTATGAATATCTAGCTCAAATTTTGTGATTCGGGGAGATGATCATTTCTTTACTATGCCAACCTGATTCAGTTTTTTAATGTTAATAAGGACTAAATCCACCTTCTACAAAATAAGATGAGGGGAAAACAAGGACATTTGTTTAGAATTTTTTTCTTACGGATTTTTTTATGGATAGAATTTTTATTTTTTCGTTCTATAAAGAAATTTTTGAAGAAGCGAGCATCTTCCATTCATTTAATTTCTATACTTTTCTATGAATTGTTTTATTTCATTGCTATTAAATCGTTGTGTTCCACTGAAAACTTTTAAACATTCATAGAGACCCATGTATAGCAGTGATTCTCAAACTTTCAATATTTGCGACCCAATTTTGAGTCATAATTTTTATCACGGCCCCCATCATACCATAATGGAGTATTGAATGCAATAATAATGTACTTTGAAGTTAGAGCTACAATGCGATTTTAATCATAAACCATTGTGACGTCTTCAATTGATGTGAACCCCACCCGTCAATTCATCTGAAATCACCCTATCCATCCATCACCAAACAGATGTTGGATGACAGGTGCAGGTGGCCATGGGGTCATTGTTTGTTGACTGGCCTCGGACAAGCGCAGACATCTGGTCTGGGATATACAATGGCTAAGGAATGCAGATGTCAATAGGCATTCCTTTATGAAAGTTTTGAATAGAAGTCGAGGCATTGAGAGTGGGGTTGTGAAGCCCAGGTGTGAGATGAATAGATGTGAGTTATGGCGCCCTTGGATTCCAGACGGATGGGGAATGTGTTCGTGTTTTCCGCGAAAATGAGAGACGCAGGTGGCCCGGGAACGAGGGCAGACCTTTTCTTTGACCTGCCAATGAGGAAGACGAGGGCAGACCCTTTTCTTTTTTGACCTGCCAATGAGGAGAACGAGGGGCGCGTGGTGGACCCGCCCCTGGTGTTTAAAAGGGGTGAATTTGGACGGAAAAGGGAGAAACGGACGAGAAGAGAAAACCTGAAGCGACTTGGACGGAGAGAGAGACTTGGAGAGATAGAGCCATGGAGTAAACTGGAGCCCGGAAAAGCTATGGACTGACCTCGAGTGATAAAGACTGTCCACCCGGCTTTGGCCTATTTAATGAATATTTTTTTTGAAGCAATTAAATTCTATTTAAATATATTAAAGTATGGCTGTAACAAATTTTCTTGTGTACGAATGACTGACGACGTTACACCATATTAGTTATTATAAGTATTAAATTTTGTATATGACAAGCTCATGAGTCTCTAGTAAATATGAAACACATGTTGTTAACTTAGTATTGAGATATTAGTTATGAAACGCATTATGAAGTACTGATACATTTATAAGTGTATTATATCAATGTAAATGTGTATTTTATTTGTTTATTAAGTCAGAATGTATTTTTTGTTTTGTTTATTAAGTCAGAATGTATTTTTTGTTTTGTTTCCTTTCAGTCAATATGTAACTTATGTATCTTTTAGTAAATATGTAATTTATGTACCTTTCAATAAATATATAATTTATTTTCGACTTTTCGATATGCTTGCTCTCCCCTCGTAGGGTTATCACGCCCCCTAGGGGACGCACCCTATAGTTTGAGAAACGCTGCTGTAGAGCCCAAATAGGAGAAATGCCACTTTAAACCATTCATCTATCAAAATATTAATAGATCATTAAGTCCCTTATAGAATGTAAATTCTACTATATTCAAGCATTATAAAATATGAAACTATTTCGGAATTGCGACTTACACAAAACAGATAATTTAAAAATTTAGTCGTCCAAATTATTCTAAAAAGTCGATAATCCTTAACAAGTTATATAGAGATATAAATTAAGTAACTGAATTCTTAAAAAGTATTTTTTTTATCAAATTTGAATTTATTCACAAATTTGATTTTTTATCTTAAAATTATATAATCTAAATTTCAATTCAAACCACGGTATAGTTACAAACATTAAACAATAAAAAATTTTCTACTAATAGATATTTGCCGCAAACCATTGATATTTCTTAAAGTTTAAAAAATATAAAATTGAGAAAAGTGATATTCTGAGAGGAAGATTATGACATATAAATAAACACAAAATATTGTAAAATACCAAAACACATACATCTTTAGATTACTCAAATTTAAAATCTCTTAAAATAAAAAAAAATTACAAAATTCCTAAAATTTTTAATTTTTAAATCATGGTCAACAAATGTGGAGATTTAAGGGGATGTTTCTAGTTTATATTTCTTGTGTTTACCAGTTAAATAATCACTTCTTAATATTAAGAAAAGCAGGAATATTTTCTGTACAAAAATAAAGTTATAGGACATAACCACCTAGAATTTCAAATGATTGTTCTCAGAAAGGATTAGAATAAAATTTGAATCGTATAAGCTAATGATCCATTCTCTTTATAATCCTGCGAATGGATTCCATACTGAAAAGTTATATTTGAAAGTTAATTTCTACAATCATCATTAAATTCATTGGTTAATCAAATAAAATCAATAGCTTTGTTTCCTTCAAAATGTAATAGTGATATCGTTTTTTCTTTCAACAGACACACAATTGCGGAGCTTAAGTCTGAAATTTTCACATCTCTCTTTCTCTCTCTCTCTCATATATATTTAATTTCATGCATCTATCAACAAATTTTTTTATATTCTGTTATTTATTTTTTTTTTTCATTTATTTAGTAAGTTATTTATGTACAAAATTCGTCTTTTATGAATTTCTTATTTACCATTTCATAAATAATTTAGGAATTCATGATGGGAAATAATAATTTAAAATAACCCACATAAGAGCTAGATTCAAATACAAAACTAATTAATAAAAGTATAGCACAATATAATTTATAATAGTAAAATAGTTTTAATTATAAATTGTGATACATTATATTTATAAAATAATATAAATTTTAAATTACTTAAGAAAACATAATAAAAAACCCTGTTTTTGATATTGTGATAAAATTTTAATCAGCTTAAATTATTTCCTACTTTTAATTAAGAACAACTTCTTAATGCTGGAATTGAAAATAAATTTTTATAATTAACACAAAGAAAAAAGCTTTGTTTCTAATTATTTAATTTAATTAAAAATTAAGATATGCATCAAAATAAAAGATAATAAAAAAGTTAATTCGGAAACTGACTGCACTAAAGATAATATTATTTAAATATATTGTTTTGCAATAAATTTAGATTTATTTTTGGTAATATATCTTAAAAGACAAAAGCAAAAAAAAAGGTGAAAAAGAGAAAAATATTTTATCCAAAACAATTTTCCCGCCATTTTTCATCAAATCCCTCCGCTTTAAAATTCTAAACGATAAATTCTACTACTAAAAAAAATGCGAATATGCCTATCTTGTAGGAAACTTTTTTCAATTACTGCATAATTTTATTTGAATAATCTAAGCCATTTAAAAGTCAATATCCGAAGAATTCATTTTAACAAATTTGATATTTACACTTTTAATGAAATTTATGGAGAAATTTCTTTTTAAAATATGCAAATGTAGAGAGAAAAAAAATATGCTTACTTCTTTCCAACGTTTTAAAAGTATCATAGCCGCTTCATAATATTTAATTCACCAGAGAAGACGCATAGAATTCAAAAAGATTAATTTAGGTTTGAAGATTTAATTAGGAAAAGAGAATAATTATTCATGAAAAATATTTGCATTTCAGCGATTGAATATTTCAACATGATTAAGAAATTAATATTTATGATATATTGTTTAATTTTTCTTTTTCTATTAAAAAATTTAATTACTGAAAAGATTTAAATAACCCATGCTATTTACACAACATGTTATTTATGTGAAAAAATTCTTTTTATTCTGGTTCAACTTCAGTTCTAAATATTCTCGCCAATTTGGCGAACTTTTGTTGGGATTCATAAGCAAGATAAACACACAGATTTTGAAACACTCCACATATGTTGTTTTCCCCGCTGCAATATTGTCAATGAAAATTGAGTGTTACAGGCAAGGGTCGCTTCCAAGCCTGAATTTGAAAATAAGATTATGGCAACCCCAGAAGATATCACCAGAGTTACCAGATTGTCAATTTTACCATCCTTGTCGACACATTCGACGAAAAGTAGAATATTTCCAAGCAATCATCGAGAAGCCCTTGGGATTGACCCTTCTAGAAATTTCTATGAGAATATATTAAGGGTCTTTGAAACAAAGGTCAGTTCAGCTTAGGTGATCAGTGGAGATAAGAGAAAGATAGACTAAATCTAAATGAATTCCCGATAGAGGAGTTGTACTAGAGAGCCGTTTCTGTAGCGTTGTAAAGCTTGTTTAAAACGAGTACATTTTAAATTAATATATATACTATATGTTATAATATATATATATATTTTTTTTTGTATATGTTACCGTTAATGTGTATAATTCAGTTATTTTATAGCAGGGGTGAACAGACTTTTCCATAGTACATACTACTTCTAATTTTTTCAAGGTTTTGCGCCCCCCCCCCAGTTTTAGTGGCACACACAAGCGCGGGGGAGTGGTTCACGGGTCCGGACCCTCCCTCATTGCCCTTGTTTTGTTTTCTTTTTTTTTTTAAATCAATATAATCCCATATACAAAGTACGCAAAATGTAATTAAATATTTGTTATTCGTATTTTTTATTAATTAATATTACTTTTTATTCGGGGATTTATATTTTTCCGGTGTTTTGTTCCCCACAATCGACAAAATAATGATAAAAAAAATGTTTGGTTGATTATTGGTATATGATATGAGAATGGTAGACCTTCGACCCCCTCCCCCCTTTAAAAATTTGTGTGCGCGCCACAGCACAATTTCATAGGTGTGGTGAGGTAAGTATAAACAAGGTTATTATTATAACTTAATAATAAATACGGAATATGTACTTACCTACAGAATTATATTAAAAAAAACCCACTTTTAAAATCGCGTTTTAAACACAGAGAGAGAACACAAGTTACAAACATAATAATAACAGCCACAAATATAATTATATCAGATGATGCATTTATTATGAAACAATTCAAAATACGTTAAAAATAAAAATAAAACATTTTTATCTTTAGTTTTCGTTGTTATAGTCAGTAGAAGACTAAGTCTGCGGACTATCAGACAGTTGAATTTTCCGTCTATAATTACTAACGGCTAAGGTCTTTAGGCGGTCACCCCAAAACGTCTTGGCGGTCTACCGGTCGATCGCGATCGATGTAATGCCTGCCCTGGTTCTATCGAATAACTAGGCATTTCATGAAATAACTAGACGTTAGTTAAAGCATAGAACAGATAAAAAATTTCATATTTTACCTAGTTATTCTATGAAATAACTAGTTATTCTATAAAATAACGTATAATAGGCCGTTAAAACGAAAAATAAACAATTTCAAAGTTATTCTATAAATTAATTGATCATAAATAGCTAAAACGTCTTGAAAAATATATGTAAGCCCTATTGCGGATGACAAATAATACGGAAAATCAGATGATATAATTTATTATTGCTTATACTGCTAACATTAATTAAACAGAATGGGGAAAAAAGGATATGTTACCTGTTAAAAGGATATAATATCTGTTACTAGAACTGTTAACTTCTCTACTCCTTAAACTTAAAGGATATCATAATGCAGGAGTAACCAAAAGTCACGTAGTACTTTATTCTGTGCCGTATTACCACTTTTTACTTCTGCTCTCAAAGTTAATAATTTTTCACGAGTAAGTGCAGTACTGTTTTCCTTTATCGCACTCTTAGTTCTTTCTTGCATTAAATCTTTCTGATTTACGGCATGACTCCCAATCTCGCATAAGTCATTGCTTGCTTGCTTGATTGATTGAATATTAACGTCGCACTGTTTAGCTACTCTAGGGCTTTTTGGCGACGAACCACGTAATTTTGAACCATGGTCAAGTGACGTGGACGACACCTGAGCTGGCACCCCCTCTCCTAACTACCACACCACACCAACGGGAGGACGTTTCAGCTCTCGACAGATTTAACGTGCATCGCTGCCCTACACGGCGGGTCTTTAGTGGTACTGGGCTCGAACTCGTGACACGGCAAGCCACGGTCCAATACCTATACCACTCGGCTACCGCGGCCAAAAATCATTGCTTGACAACAGTCTGCAAAAATATTCGTTAATAATCCAAAATATAAAACGCTCAACTAAGTACACCATCTAAATTCTACGTCTAAATGCAAATAAATGAACGGTACACACATACACACGTCATTAGAAAGCAGCTATAAGCGGGACAAAACTGACTAAAAAAAGCCAAAATCGATTCAAAGAACTTTCGAGTACTGCATTTAGTACTTAAGGATCGACTACCCTAAAATCATGATTTTCTTCAAAAATCGACATTTTTTTTTTTTATTTTTTTTTTTATGATTCTATTTTATAGGCTATCTTATTAGCTAATAAAAATACCAAGTTTTTTTATTTTCCATTCACTAGAACAAAAACTACAAGTGTTTTAGTAAAAGCAGAGGCCATAACTTTACACAAGATGGCAAACTTTAAAATGCGTTTTATACGAAATCTGTTTTTTTTTTCGAAAAGCTGAAACGCGGGCACAGTGATTGCTCAAAAAGTTTTGAAAATAATTTGCTGAAATTTTTTGCGTATGTTCTGTATAACAATAGAAGTGTTTTGACTTCCACATTTATCAATCACTGTTTTATTTCAAAATTTACAGTCCTTTATGTTAATATAATCAATTTTTTTTAGCA
Organism: Trichonephila inaurata madagascariensis; assembly: GCA_019973955.1. Taxonomy (NCBI): domain Eukaryota; kingdom Metazoa; phylum Arthropoda; class Arachnida; order Araneae; family Nephilidae; genus Trichonephila; species Trichonephila inaurata. The sequence goes on along the minus strand of BMAV01026814.1, from coordinate 44,191 downwards.
ATTTCATTTAATCACTAATATAAAGTATATAATCTAGTTTTTGTAAAAATTATAATATCTCTTATTCTGAAGATCATTTCAAACATGAATGATAGAGTAACACATCAAAATTGAAAAATTGAGAATTTGCTCATAAAGTTTTTGTAGAGAGCGGGTCCATTTATGTAATTGTTTGTACATTTTTACCAGTTTTTTCCCATTTTAATAATAATAAATTTTCTTTCTGTTTTCGATTTTAGAGTTTTTTCCTTAAAATATACTCTAAATAAGTCTAAAAATCGCATAAAAATCACCATATCTCAATTTTTTCAAAAAAAAATTGTTGAAAGTAGTCGGATATCTTAAACGATCAAGTAATCGTTATTCTCTATAGAATTCCTAGTTAAATTTTAGAATTCAATAATTATATATAATTTAACTGACTCTTTGAGGTCGTGGATAACCTAGTGGTTAGAGCATCGGACTCCAAACCGGAAGGTCCGGGTTTGATGCCCGATGCTGACAAATATCCTCCAAGTACACAAGGAGTACGTGCTCGTTAAATCATTGAGTCCGAAAATCTTGTAGATGGTCGTAGCTGAAACCCCGGGTGCAGGGGGCTGGAGAATATTTCTCTCCCCTCTAGTTCCATACCTAAATTGTGGAGGTTGAGATAGGTGGTGTTGCCCTCTATCGTAAAGAAGTCCAACCTATCTCTTACAGGCTCTGGCAACATTCATTCCTTCCCTTCGGGAAGGACACGACCACAACAACTGACTTCTCTAGTTACTTCATGAAATGCCTAGTTATTCTGTAAAATACCGGATATCACACTTTAACGGTATGATATATACTTCGATTTGTCGTCATGTAGTCATTTGTTCATTCTTTGTCTATTCACAAATCTGTTATTATTGAAACAATTGTAGTCGTTAGCTGTTTTTCCCCCAAAGTTGCAACAATCCAGCTGGGTGGCGTGATTGGTTTGTCATTGGCCTTTTGTACCTAAGGTTGTGGGTTCGACCCCAGCCCAAGTCGGTGGATTTTTATGATGTTGAAAATCGACAGCGGCCATGTCGTATGATTTTTCGGCATATAAAAGATACATTGAGTTTATTTTTCTTGGGGGCTCTCAGCAAAATTAAATCCTAGTACAGGCTCGCATCCTCAAGAGCTCAGGTGCCTCCCTCTGGGGAGGAAACTGGGTGTCAAAATTACTTACGGTGATTGGTATCCTCCTATATGGTGCCGCGCTAAAAAAAGGTATTAGCTTCCGGGAAATGTACTAAGTCTGCAATGGCAAAACACCAATCGGAAGCCCATTAGAAATAAAAAAAAAGTTGCAAAAATGTTCAAACGATTTCTTTTCAGTCGAAGACATTTTAAAAATTTCTCCTTAATTACTTTCCAACTTTTAAAATTTAACATGTAAGCATATTTAAAAATCTATGCTTCGTAAAATTCACATGAGTTTAACTAATCAGAATTAAGCTAGGTAATATTAATTAAACTCGTGCTTTTTACAATTTTATCTTTAACTGTACAATTAACTGAAATGTAATTAAGTGCAAAGATTTTTCAAGCTTACATCATTAATACTGCATCCATTAAACTATGTGTGACACTGGTGAAGATTTTTGTTTTTTGCTGATAAAAAGGTAAACGCCATTAATTTTCATAATTGCTAGCTACGTTAAATAGCTAATGGGGAATTTTATGTTCTACAGCAAATCTGGGGATTTTTTTTTTCCTTTTTTTTAAAATTATGATATTCATGGTGCGTGATAAGATATCGTAAGAAAAGCGAATACAGTTTCTCATCTGAGATATTGGGCCCAAGACAACACACAGTTAGAAGGTTATGTTTAATTATGGGGGGTTGGGGGGGTAACGTGACATTATTAATTCAATAAAAACGTTATTAATATTTTAATTTAAAAGATACTTTACATAATCTTTACATGTAGTTGAAATTATTATTTTTAATATGTTTAATTCTACTTAAAAAAATGCACATTTTAAATACAAAAAATAACACTTCTAGACACTATACAGTTCTTAAAATATTTTAATCTTATTCGAATAGATTTCTTAGTAAGTACACAGTTTTAACTATATTGCAATTTTCCTCTTCATCGCAATTAAGGCTGTTTTCGGTCAATTTTAAAAAATAGGACCCTAATTTGGAACATTTTTTTCAGCTATAAAAGAAATGAAAAATTAATATGTTATTCTGGCTTCACAATCCTTTAGAAAGCAGCATTTTTTTGTCATACTTCCCATTTTAAACTGAGTAAGATTCATTGTTTTCTGGAATAAAATGTGTTTTGCGTTTTTTCTCCTATACCGTAATGTTAAATGAGCTATGTCTTCACGTATTAAAACAAAAAAGAAAATATTCGTGGAATATTTTTAAATTTTTGAGAACACTATATTGTTAACAGATGTATCAGTTATAATATTGCAAATTTACATGGAAATTGAGGCATTTTTTTTTTCTGTCTGAAAATGTGCTTTGCGCGTTTAGTTCAAGATCTCGTACTTTTACCGAAGACATTCTTAAGATAAATATTATCTTTTTAAGAGCAAAATGTTTCCTTAAAGTAAAAGTTACTTATGTACTATCACAGCCATATTGGTGACGTGGAATAAAACCACACGAAATGAAAAAAGAAATACGCAGACGGGAGTATAAAACTAGTAGTCGAAAAGTACTATGTAAAGAAAAATAAATAATTATAAATAAACAATAAATAAAAAAGAAGAATAACTAATTTGTGTGCTAATTTAATGTACAAGTGCTACGCGCCAAGTTCTTGTTTATGTTCGCCAAGATAAGCGATAACATTACAATATAGTTTCCTTGATATTTTTATCGTGTGTTCATGTGGTTGCCATGGGGATGACGCATATAACCGTTATAATTTGTATTGTTTTTTTCCACTGTAACACTATTAATTTCAGATGATTTTAATTCGATTTCTTCAAAACTGTAATCATTTTCATTGCAATCCTTATTTAATCTTGCTGCCTCAGTCCTTCTTCTGTTGCATTTTATGCTATGTTCTATAATATGGATATTTCTAATATCACTGGTGAGTTCCAGCATATTTTTTTTAAGAATAGAAGGACTACGCTTTTACTTATTACTTCAAGTCACACTTTTCCATTTTATTTTACTTTTAAATAATGCATTTTCAAAGAGTCCTTGTTCGATGAAATTCTTTAAAGGAACTTGCAGTGTAAGTTATCAGCAGACATTAAACTTGATATTCATTATTAATTTTAATATAGATTATGCAATTCTTTTATTTATAATATAATTAAAAATATAATAATATAATACAATTTTTATATAATAATTTTTATATTTCTCATACTTATTAACGCTTTATTTATATTAATTTTTATATTATTTATCTTATTATTATTATATTATTTATCTTATTATATGTAATAATTACTATTAAATTAGATTATATAACTACCCATTATTTATAATTACTATTAAATTGTATTATATGATGATTATTAATATACATAATATAATTGTTATTATAGTATATTGATATTAATTATTATTTGATATTGATTAATTTCCATCCATTCCTATATTCTTTATTTGAAATAAATTTCAATAAAGTACCTCAAAATTTTTTTCCTGTCAATTTGTTACCGCTAGAATGCCATCTTGGATTCCATATCACTCGACAACAAGAGCTGTTTGGCGCGATTCCTTAATCGCGGCAAGCAGCTCTTGTTGTCGAATGATATGCACTCGTATATCAACTAGTTTCCTAATTTTTTAATTTTACTATTAATTATATTACACTATTATATATAGTTGTACATAATTGTATTAATATAACAATGTTGTATTATTTATTTATTTTTTTAATTTTTTTATTCAAGAAGTCGGTAAATCCCATATTTGCATTTTAGTATTCGAACTTTCCATTTCAATGAACGGTTAGGCTTAGAATGGCGACAAGTGGAGTGATATGAAACGAAGCACATGGTTGCCAAATCAGAGCTATGACATGTGCGAAATCGGTGTTGCCAGTTTTGGTATCTTAAAAATTTTCATGGTTGCTATAGTACGCAAGAGTACCAATTAAAATATTGCTTTTATTACCCTGATTTAATCATATGCTAATAAACATAATATTGTATTAAATGCTATTTTAAGTACCAAAACCATTACATTAAGGATTATTTTTTAGTAAAAGAATTACGTTATATATATATATATATATATATATATATATATATATATATATATATATATTATAGATATTTATTTATGTTTTTAAAAAATACAAGTTTATTATAAGAAATAGAACATAAAAAATAAAACTATATTGAAGTCAAATTCAGCAGCGAGATATCAAAGTTATTAAACCCATCAACAGAAATAATAGAAAAAAAAATTTAATTTTAACATATTCACAAAAAATAACTATCAATTCTCCTATTTTAGTGCAAATATTTTATAAAAGAACAAATTCAATTTTGTGTTTATTAAGCCTACATTATTTTTATTTTCATATTATTTCATAAAAATCAACAAAAGTCAGAGGAGTTACTTAAGAATTGCTAACCAAATACAATCCACTTGACAAACGCTGCAAAAAAATTTATAAAGAAATTAAATTTAAAAGTTTTGAGAAATATAATTTTCAAGATTGCAAAAATAAAATAGCTTTTAAATAGAATCAGTAAAAAATACTAGCTACGAAAAGCTATAAATAAATAATTTCATCTAACCTGATCTTCAATTAACTTTAATCTTTCGAAACATGAGATTACAAACATCAAATAAATTGAAAATACGGTTTCTAAAAACTATTCTAAAGGTTTAAATTAATATAAATAGATATATTCTCAAGTGGATTATGTTTTCTAAAATGTTATTGGAACCCCCAAGAATTATTTCTTTCACAATAATCCAAAATTATATTAGCTTAATTTATCTAAAGTGCTTTCATTCAAATTCCATTAGCCCTTTTGAACCATTTCCTTATACATAAAAGAATGATTTCTCAATTCACTTTATTCTCTGAAAATTTTAAAATAAAATGGTTCATGTCTATAATTAAATATAAAAGCCGTATATATTTAAGAAAAGAGGATCTGTGTATTTCAGAAATAGTTCTCGTCTTCAGGTAAATTAAAGGTAAAACAAGTATAAATTGCTAAGGAAAATGAAATAAAGCATTCTTAATGAATCTGTGATTTAGAGAATATTAAATTTCGAGTTACTGAATATTTTTCCAAGGCATTTAAAATGTTTTGAACTAAAATTGCCCAAAGGCTACGTCAGGTACTATTAAAGATTTTGCTGCAGAAATTAGGAAAATGCTTACGAAACTTCTAAATCTGCTTCTGGAGCAAACAATACTGACTAAATATGCATCCTATAATTTTTCCAACATTTTCAGACTAGAATATGGTGGAACACATGAAATTAGCTACGTAAGACCATTTGTATAAAATCGAGAATATTGAAATAAATAATAAAATTCATCAAGTAGAAACCAATATTTATCACAGCATACATCTGCAAGGTGTTACACAAAAAAAGATTAAGTGTGTAATTTGAAAAAAGAGTAGAGTTGGCAACAACTGTTTTTGTGAAGTCATCCCACGCACCTCCTCTATCCATGTGGCCAGTTTCACCTTTTTCGATCTCACCAGTTGGGATCAATGCGTCATTGAGTGAACACGTGCAGCCATATTCTGCTGGAAATATATCGAAACAACATTTCTTGAGAAACGTAAGAAATCAGGTATGAAAACATTTCAAATATTGACCGAGGTTTATGGAGATTAAACTTTGTATCGTACACATGTGGTAGAATATTTTAAGCAGTTTTCAGGGGGAAGGGTCATTATGGAAGATGATTAACATGCTTGGCGCCAAAGGTCAGCGATTCCAGACCAAAACATTGCTAAAATTCACATCAGTGGCCAGACTGTTAATCAACGCAGGTACATTTCAGTACTAAAAACAATTCGTGAAAAAATTAGGGATAAAAAATCCAGAATCGGGGATTAATGAATGGCAGTTGCACCAGAACAATGCACCGCTCAAACGACCGTATCCGTCAATCAGTTTCTGGTGACCAAAAACATTACGGTGAGGGTACATCCTCATTAATAACATAGTCCGGCCCTATGTGACTTTTTTAAAATTTACTACAGTTAAATCTTGCTTTTAATCTTAAATCTAAGTATTTTTTGAAAAATCGTAAAAAGAAAAAAAGTTTTTGATTTTTTTTTTAATGATTGATTCTAAAAGAGAAAAGCCTGAACTTTTTTAGTGCAGAATATTGATTCATTAAGACGAAAAAAAATTCATACGAAACAATTTAGAAATCATATTCATGAAAATGCATAGGTTTTGACTCATTTTAGAAAACATCGTAAAAATTAGAAAATATCATTATTTTTCTTAAAAAATTACACCGTATAGTGGCAAAATAAATGATCTTTCGGATTATGTAACTATTTTTGTCTCAGTTTGATAGAAAGATTAAGATGGGTTTATAAAACAGGTCGAAAAATCGGAACTTCTTTAAGCTCAATCCGATAAGATGCTAGACAGAATAAAAAGCTAACAGGGGTAAAAGGTTTTTAATTAATATCTTTTTAACTTATTGCAATATCAGAATATAAATGGTCACAAAATGTATTGTCATCCAAACTAAACGTGTATAAAAAATTTCAGCTCAATCGTTTGAATATATCAACTTCAAAATTAAGTTGCAAGATTCCACCCGAACAAATTACTTTAGTTAATATCTTTTTAAGTAATTGTGATATCGGAATATAAATGGTCTAAACATGCATTGTCATCCAAACTAAAATTTCAGCTCAATTGAAATTGGGAAGTGGATCAAATTTAACTTGCAAGATTAGATTACAGACCGACAGACAGACAACGGGACAGGTGAAACTAAATAAAAGCTCGTAAGAAGAGTATGATTTGTCTGCACTGTCGTAACAATACACACCCGGTTTGGCTAGTTTGGCTGAAAAACAGGTTTTCGATGCCAGCTTTTGTCTTTGTTTTAACAGTTACATTGTTACAACGATAAAGACGAATCTAAGTTGGCGTCAAAAACCACTAAATAGTTTAATTAAATTTAATTGATTAATATTTGAAAAAAAACTGTATTAACATTAAGTGTCATCCACTACAAGTATAAAAAAAATTATTTGAACTTGATTGGATGAATAGAAAGTATATTTTATTAACGATTGAAAATTTGAACACGATAAATATATAAATAAACATATAGAGAGAGTGAGCTAACTGTAGGAATTGAAAAAAACGAGGGGAAAAGTAATAATGAAATCCATGTTACATATTTATAAAAAAAAATTAATTCATCTTTATAAAAAAATAAATAAGTAAGCACAACTAGTGTCAGTCCGTAAGTACATACAACATATAAAATTTCAAATTGAAATTAGAAATAAAACTACTAACTAACAGCTATTCATTGCTACATGATAACAAGCCTGCGCATTTATTACGAAATGCTATCATATACATATATTTTTTACAAAGTCTTATTAGCGGCTGTCTTTTAGGTTTTTCAAGTTGATTATATAATTCTTGTTATCCTGCTACCTAAGATTACGTAAAAAATTTTACTGCACACTTTATGTCATGACTTGGAAATTCTTTTCCATATATATTGCAAATTCCAAGCCCTCACGAATTAAATCAGCTGTTAATAGCTGAGCTTCACCTTCGACTTCTCCAGTATCTCAACTAGGTTTTCTTTCCCGGGTAATCATAAGATTTCTTAACTTTTTAGATTCCCGGGAATTAAACTTCCTTCCCGGGATGTCTCGGGAATCGCACGGGGCTTCAATTATCAATGAGGTAGCTATTTTTTACTTGACTGTAGATTTCAACCTCGGACATCGTTAGCTGACCCTACAGTGACAACTAGAGATCGTTCATCGCGAACTTCCTGGACAAAGAAATGTTCATTACTCCAACTCTTCGAATCCAACTCTTCGCACTCAGAAGAAGACAGCATGGAGATTTTGAAAGAAAAACCCCTCTGTCGTTGGACGAAAAATTAGTTTGTAAGCTCATTATTTAAATAAGTATTAATTTTAAAATATTTAAATGTATTCTTATTGATGTATAACATCTTTCCTCTTGGTTGTTGGATATTTGTGGGAGTGATTTCGTGAAAAGGGACGGATATGTGTAACAGGATGTGACGTAAGCGCGCGCTACTCGATTGGACCAATGAGAGTGCGTGGCTGTGTCTTTTCGTTACCTTAGAATGTTGTCCAATTTTAGTAGCCATCAAGCAATCGAGCGCTTGACTCTAAATCCATTAGTCACGATATTTGGGGACATAAGTACGGCAGAATGCTTATTTGAAAATGGACAAACAGTGATTTCCGTGGTCGTATACATTTTTTCGAATCAAACAGTTAAAAAAAAATTAAAGATTTCCTGCATTTTGTATTTTTACCATATAACGAAGTTGGTTCGGCTCTTTTAAAAAAATTATCACTCGCTTTCCCTGATTTATATTGGGGATTTTAAATTTAACTTCAGTTTGCCAACAGCTGAGCCGCTCATAGCTTTAATGAATGATAAACTCAGGCTCGAAATGAACACAAATCAAAATGTTTCGACTGCTAACAGTGTTACTGTTATTGACGCTATTTTTCAACGGTTTTTAAATACTTTGAAATCACAAGTATATGTGTCATATTTTAGTTATCATAAGTCTATTGTCTCCACTCTTCCCCAAATTGAACAAGAATAATTATTTTTGATAAAATATAGCTTTACTCCTTTTGTTAATTAAATACAATTTTCATTAAAGATATAATTATTCGATAGAAAATAATTTCCAATCATACCCGCGCGCGAGAGAGAGAGAGATTTTTTTTTAAATATTTTTTCAGGAAAAAAAGTTACTAATGCGTATTTACAACGATAACATGTCAGATGTTACACATCATATGCGACTACTTTAAGACTCGTTTCTTTTTTTTATATAATCACATTGTTGATTTTATTTAAAAATAGCTTGTTTTTAAATTTTTTGAATTTTTTATGTATTTTTGGGAATGACAATTACATTTCAGGGATTTTCCGATCATTACCGGGAACAGAAAAACCCGGGAAATCAGAAACCCTAATCTCAACTGCTTTATTATCATAAACTGTCAAACTCATCCAAAAAACACGTGTGCCCAATGTTTTTGAAAATTCGTGTGGTAGAACAAAACTTCGTGTAAAAAAATTCTTTAAATTCGTCTACCGTATTGTTTCAAATTCATGTAAATAAAGACCAAATAAAAAAAAGAGTTGAGTATAATGCATACTCTTAGTAACGGGCTCAATTCACGATTTTTTCTAATCCTCTGGGGAAAATATCTTTATAACGTTATATAAGTATAAAACCGTTTATGTAAAGGGGATGCAATTCATGCTAATGAGGGTGCCTATTTAAAGTCAAGTAAAGAGAAAAGTTAAAGAGAGGTTCACGATTGTGTTGTTATACAGAGCCATAGCGGAGTTGGAGAAGTATAGTTACAATATCCAGGGTTACATCACTGCATTAAGATTTTGTCAAGATTTTTAAAAAATATCAATTAAACCTAGTATAAGACGTAAACTAGTAGTTTTTAATACATATCTTACTTACACATTACACATATTAAATAAGTAATGAGCATAAAACACTGGAAAATAAAACTGTAAACAATTTCATATGATTTCTTATGTAGAATTAAAATATTTTGAAAGAGAATTTCCAAGATAAGTATTTAATACAAGTAAAATTCCAAAATTAAAAAAAAGAGAGAATTTTATTGCTAAAAATTAAAGAATAACAGTATAAAAATGTTTTTAATGTGAACAATTCGAATTATTTTTAACCTCAGACATGTGATAAAATAAAAATTAATTTTCTGTTGAAGAAAAACATGGTAACGCAATATTGCATTGGAAACATCCCTAACAAAAAATGATGATTAATAGGTGAAATAGTATCACCTAATAAATATAAAAAAATAACAGGCTGAACTGAGTTTAAGTGACAAGCTAGGGACAGTACATCAACTTTCAATGATGTAAACACTGTTAAAACTCTCTGCTTGTGTACTTATTATACAAAAACCCATTATGGTTTACTTTACGTCAACTACTTTAGAAGACGATGAACAGTTAAAAGACAGGCCTTTTCAGTCACAAAATAAAATATAAAAAGAGATTTGACTTAAGTTTTTTTTACTTTGCTGTTATATCTTCAAAAAATTGAAAACCGTTACTTAAAATAAACGAACTTTGAGTATGTAAACGTGCGTGCACGAACGAAATCACGGGGGAAAGAAGAGGGGAGGTTGAAAATCCTATAAAATTATCCTTCAGAATTAAAACGTCAAAATTAAATAGCATGATCATTATGTTTGAAATAAGAAAGAAAAAAAGATTTTTTTTATCGTTACAAGCATTTGTTACAGGGCGACTATAGTGAAAGATAATTCAGCTTTTCAACGTAAAAGGGAAACAGGAAATTTAAGGGGTGAACAGAAAGCTTTAAACGAGAGAGAGAGAGAGATTTTTTTATAAAAACATACCCTAATCAAGTTAAAACCTTAAGATAGATTAGGACCATCTAAGATTATACAAGGTGATTACGTATACATTTCAAATGCACTATAAATTAAGAACAATGATATTATACGTCACTTGTAACAGAGAGAATTGTCTGGGACTATTTTAAGTTTTGTTAGAGAGGGTAACAGATGTTCTAAGCTTAGACCCTTAGTCAAGCGAGAAACGTGGAGTCGTTACTGCATTTCCACCCAAATGCGTATTAAGATATCAAATCCATTGGCAGAGGCTGTAATAAGCTCTTTCAGCTTCATTCAGGGCTTTTACTTTTGCAAAAACAGCCCGTAGTTTTTAAATTTTCCATACCATTGCTAGCTTCTCTAGTTGGAGGCTCTTCTCTGAATAGTGATAAAAAATGCCGTTGTACAGTAGTTATGTATTCTACTCAATAACTCAAAAAGAGTTCACTGCAGACACTGCCATTTTGACTGATTAGTCACGTGGCACCCCTTTAATGGCTTACTTCACTTCCAACAGGGCCAAAGCACAAACTTTAAAAGTACATCTATCTTAAGGTTCGATGAGGTGGTGCCCGTCGTTAACTGTTGCTGTTTTACAGATTCTGGAAAGTGTGTATACTTCCTTATGAATCATTTTACTATATGTTATCTCTATTTTGTATAATATTTATTTTAAACCTTAGGTCACATCAAACATGTTCTTAACAAAAATTACGAAACCACTTATAGGTTTAAAAGGATAAAAAATAATTATCGTTTCATTTAATCAGTATCAGTAACCAAGTAGCCATATGGTCGCGAATTCGCGGTTGGAGTTCTGTCGAGTTATGGATTTGAGTCCTAGTAACAAGACATGCACATTAAATCTCTCGGGGCTCAAAATCATTATGCTGACATGATACGGAAGTTTTAAGAAGATGTTATCTTCATCAATTCACCACGGATCATAATTACGAGGTCCGTCTCCAAGAGCCCTTCTGCAGCTTCGAAGTGCAATGTTAATACAAAATCAATCAACTGGTCTTTAAAATCATGTTACAAGTGTTTCGCGTTATTTTTTATTTGTTAGAAAAATATCAATGATTTAATTAGATTCACTTGAAGTCAGTTACGTTAAATAGGGGATATACAGGGTGTTACTAAATTCGCCCGACAAATTCAGAGGAGGGATAGTTGGCAGCATGGGGATGATAAATCGGCACAGAAAAAATGGGGTTACAAACCACGTTTAATCGGTAACAATAACGATAATAGTGATTGATTGATTAATCGTTATTTTTTTTTTTGACGCAAGAGCCAAATTTGGCTATACTGCGCTACACATTCGTTAGTATATTAAAATACTAAAAATATAAAAACACAATAAATACAAATATAAAAATGTATTTTAAAATGTCAGAAGAAAAATATAAAATTGTGAACAAAATATTTAAAAATGCATAAATGTAAAATTTTATAGATATCATTTAAAAAAAAGAAAATCCAATGGTACAATAAAATCCTTATATAAGAAAATTATATTTCATGTAAAACATCAATTGAGCTTAAAAATGCAGAAAGGCTTGGATGGGGAGTTTCCCCAACCAAATCAGTCAAAGTTAAAAGACTGGTTTTAAAAAAGGTGTTTCTTTTAGATGGATACTTTGGACATTCTATTAAAATGTGTAAAATGGAAAGGTCACGTTGACATAAGTCGCATACTGTGGTACTCTCTCCTAGCAGCAAATGTCTATGTGTTAGACGAGTGTGTCTGATACGAAGTCGAGTCAAGCGGACATCATGTCTTCGTACTGGTATCGCTGCCCATTGAGCAATGGAAGGATGAATGCTATGTAGTTTGTTGATGACCTGTTGATCCCAAGTCTCTTGCCATGTATGATAGATATAGTTATGAATAGAAGTTTTGAAATCCTGGTAACATACAGGCTGCTGCATGTGATCAGACATGGATCGTGCAGCATAGTGGCCATTGGGAGGACGATGAGCCAGACGAGTGGGTTTGAAAAGCAGTGGAAGGGATTAATAAATGTGCAAGTATGCAAATTCCTCACTTCTCTGGGAATTGATACAGATACCGGCCACTGCTCACGAGAGTGTGTGGTTTATGCATGGGGGTGTATATCAGCAAATTTTTTGATTGTGGTGCGTGCCCACCTCCTCCATGCTACATATCCCCGGAGGTGGATTGGACGTTGTGGACCTGTTACTTGGCCTCCATGCTTCCTGGACCTCAATCTCAGGGTTTTCTTCTTCTAGGATCACCTGAAATCCTTTGTGTATGGAACGCCGGTGGCTGCAGTAAAGGATCTCTTACAGCTAGCACACCGGATTTCTTTGAACGCATCCAACAATTGTTCATCCGTCAGTGTCCACCATGCTATCACCTACGCGCATTCGAATAATCTCTGTGATAATCACTTGTCGTTGCATTTCTGACGTCGAGCTGTGTTGCATTGTTCGTATTATAAACATAATTAATGTCTAATGTGCTAGAGAGTTTGATATCACGGGGCATGACGCCAAACGCTACTTGGCGCGATAAAGGAATCACGTCAAGCACCGCTTGTTGTCGCTGGAATTGAATCCAAGATGACGGCCTAGTGGTATCAAATCCTCAGGAAGATAATTTTAAAAAATTGTTTTGAAATATATTTCTAAAGAAGAATATAGGAAGAGATTGAGAATAACCATGATCAATCAATATATAATGAATAACAATATAATATAATAAAAAGTTACATGTACTAATAATATTATGCAGTATATGATAATAATCTTACAATATAATTTAACAGTAATTATATATAATATTCATATAGCATGATTTAATAATAATTATTATATGTAATAATCATATATAATTCAATAGTAATTATAAAAAAGAATAAAATCATCGTATTGCAATATAAAAATTATTCATAAGAATACTCATGTAAATTAATAATTGTAAATAAATGACAAAATAATAATTATAAATGAATCACAAAATAATTATTATAAATTAAGTACATAATTTGTAATATTTATAAATAAATGTAATAAAAAAACAATTATTATAAATAACGAATATTATATGATTATTATATATAATAATTATATTTTTATATTATATTATTAATAAAATAATAATATTAACTTTAATAATGAATATCAATTAAAAGTACAGGAAACTTGCAATATTCCAAAACTGCAAAAATATCAAGGTAACCATATTGAAATGTTGGCCATCTTGGCGAACAAACAACTTGGCGCGTGCTCCGTGATATCAAACTAGTTCCCACTGTTTCCCACGATGACTGTATTCGTGAATTACTCCGACTAAACGTGGTTTGTGACTGCATGTTCTATGGGGATTTGTCGTCACCACACTGTTTTCTATCATCCCTACGATTTGTCGGTCGAATTCGGCAACACCCTGAGTAGCTCGTTTTATAATTTCTTATATTTCTTTTACATGTGTCTATTACTCTTCAATAAAACATGAAAATATATGCAATTTGGTACAGAAAAATCCACTAAAGGAGAAATAATAAAATTTAAGAAGTAATACTGAAATTGATTAAATAAAAGTAGAGCACGAAGAAAAATTTAATTGTTCGTAATTATGTGTATTCCAAAAATAAATAATGTTCATGAAAGGAACAGAATTTGGAGACCCTAAATAAAAACATATGTAATAGCCATAGTACTTACAGTGGTTTATATATCCACAGTGCCCCGACTCAGAAATATTACGGATATAAAACGGCTACTTCCATCATATGAGTGCGAGTTTTGACCATTTTATTATTGTTATTTTCGAAGGATAACAGATATCTTGGTAGAATATTCTTTAAAAGTGTATTCAGTATGTCTGGGAAATGCATTAGATGGAATATTGGACTTATGCTATGTCTACATAGAAATACCTTTTAGTACACTTTAGTAAAAGATACTTTACTTGTTTATTATAAAGCTGTAGTTCTTTAATATATAACATATATGTACCAATCCCTTTGCTTTCCATCTTTGAAAATATTTTAGTATTCAAAGGAATTTAACGAGAATATAGACTACATCACTCACACACGTGCTATAAGAATTTTAAATTCAAACCTCATGTAAAATTTATCAAATTTTTAGTTTTTCTAAATCTCTTATAAAAAAAACTATTTTTTTCATAAATACAAATCTTTATTCCAATAATATATTCAATTAACTTAGTGGCGCAACAGCCCAAGAGGGCCAAGGCCTACTGTGCCCAACTCATATACGCGAACTTAGGGCCTGATGTGTATGAGCAGATGTTCCGGTCGGGTGTGATCAGTCTGACATGAAACCCCCAATGTTAAGTACCCAAGCAAGCTTGGTACTCATTTATCGACCCACTGAAGGGGTGAAAGGCTGAGTCAACCTTGCCCAGCTCGGGGTTTGAACCTCGGACCTATGGTGTGGAAGCGCGATGCACACTAACCACTCAGCATATTCAATTAATATTAAGGTATATTTATGAGAGATATTTAGAGAGAACACATACAAATAATGTACTATTTAAACCGAAAACTTTTTAATGGTGATAAATAATTTTATAAAAATCGCTCTTGGAAAGCTTTTTTGCAATATTTCCAAATAAAAATGCTGAATTTTGAAAAAAAAATACATCGAAATGCTTTGCTGTTCTTAGTGAATACCTCACAATTTCCAAAGTTTCTTTGTGGACTGTTGAATTCGACACAGGTCCATGTCAAATAACATGATTTATGTGCATTTTTTTGGAAACACTGCATATTTAACTACTAAATATTAAATCTCGCTGAATCTTTTTTTCTCCGAAAAAAAAAGCTATTTAAATAAAGAGAAATCAGAAACAGATAACTCACTAATAATCTACAAACAGAACAAAAAAAAAGGGGCAAGAGGAAAAAAGAAACTAGAATTATTCCCTTTTTTTTCAGAATTTCCATCTTTGCTTGAAGTGTGGCTAAAGACACAGAATCTCTCTTACGCCGTCATGTCATTTATCACAAGTAATGCAAATGTTTTGCTTGTTTCTCGAGCGAGGGCGAAAAAGGTAGGGAAAGAATTTCTTTTTTTCCTTTCCTTTATTCTTATTCTGTTTGATATTTTCCCCTTTTTCCTCCTCTTTTCTTGCAGAGAAAGTCTGTGTTTACCATTCCGAAGCAGCAGCGATGGCGAATATTGAGTGACTTGGTATTCGAGTTCATTCATGAATATGGATGTTTTTATTTTTTAAGATGCAGATTCTGGGGAAAACTCTCCGTGTACAATTTCGAGGGGAAAAAAGAAACAAAAGAAGCTGATGGTTCCAGTTATTTTATGCGAGAGTTGTTCATACTCTCAGAAGAATAAAAAAAAAGAAGACTGCGATTTTAAGCGTGAAAATTTTCGATTTCCTTAGCAGTTGTATAACAAACTTGGAAGTCGTTTCAGAAAGTTGTTGCGGTTTGGAATTTTCTAAAGTTGAGCATAGACCTGAATTTAAATCAAATGTAGATTAAACTGTATTGGGAAAGAGAGTTACAAAGCTTATAGTTTGGATTTAACTTATCTTTATAGAAGCTGAAATTTAATAACGAATGAATAATTTTCTATAGTGTCTAGTAGATTTCAGAGCAAATCTTTAGCTATAATTTACACCAAGTGTACTGTTTGAAAAAGTTGAAAATGTCTCAGGTTCAATTTTGTCTGTCTTCATGTAGCTTCAAGCTGATATCTAAGTCTCATACAACTTATTAAAGATTCCCAATTCCATTTCATAAAACTAGGTTTGATGTTATAGAAACACATGATTCTATTGGTGCATTAATTTTTTTAACTAAAATATGTCCGATAACGAGAAAACACTTGAGCTATTACATACGCAAAGATCCCCGTTATCTGCATGTGAAAATGAAGATAAGAGTGTAATTCTGAAATTTTTGAGATACACCTAGATTTTTAAATTTATACTTACAAAATAGCAGGAGTTTTCAAAGCATCAATGCACTTTTGTAAAAGATTTTTTCGACGAACTAAATGCCTCAAACCCTGAATGGATTAAAAATTGCATTTATAGCCACATCAATCTCTTCTTCAGAATAAAAACGAAGTTCTTTTTTAGATTAAAAATAACCAAAAGTCACACATAGTTAGATCCGGAGAATTAGGTGGATGCTCTATTATTTGTTTCAGAAAATCAACAATTAATCTGGCTGTATGGGAAGATGAATTGTCATGGTGTAGCGTTAGTCCCCTAACATTACTTCTTAGAGAATTTCTGGAAGACATTTTGTGGTATACCAGTTTGCTGTTACAGTCTTCTATCTTTCCAACTTGAAGGCTTTGATCAATCCAGTACTTCTGAAGCAAACGGCATACATTACTCTTTTTAATGACCGTTGTCTTTTCACCATTGTCGGCATGGGATCCTCTTCTCAGACCCATGCTTTGCTCTCTTGACGTGTTGGAACGTCAAAAAATGGTATGTACGTTTCATCACCCGTCACAAATTTAGAAATGTAACGGACATCATTTAGCAATTTAAGGGCTTCTTTACTGATTCTGACACGTTCCTCTTTTTGGTGCTTAATTAGATTATGGGGAACCCAACGGCACACAAACTACTTTTTCATATGTAATTCTTCAAAAAAAAATTTGTGTTCGAATGCGGGTCCTATGTTAGGCTTTTTCTGTATCATTTGGTAGGTACAGCGATTATCCTCCATTGACATTTTTCGTATGGCAGGCACATTATCCGGAATTACTGCTTATAGTGGCCTTTGTGTGTTTTTAATTCTGAAAAGAATTGCAACCCTCTGCAAAATCCCTTAAACCATAGGCATACAGTAACCCGACATGGAGATTCATCACCAAAGGCAAATTGCAGCCTTTAAATGCATTCGTTGATTTAATCCTGCTTTAAAAACATAAAAATTCATAGAACAATAATGTTCCAACGTCAACTCCATTTTTTTTTCTTCTGTCTGAAATTTATTCTACGATAAATAACTAGAAGTAAGTCGGAAAAAATTCTTCTTCTGTTCTAAAATAGTTTGCATTTTCAAATTAAACCGTTAATTTTTGTTTGTAACTTCTCGTCTGCGCGTATCTCAAACATTTCAGAGTTACCCTCGTATTAACCGCTTGCCTGGTTATCCCGAGTTATCTCGGATTCATATATACTGCAATTAATTATTATCCCGAGAAAACTCGGAGGCAGCATAATTTGTCAGTACGATTGGTTTTATCACGCTTTTACTCGGCCTGGAGGAAATGAAAGGAAACATTCAGTTGTGATTAGCAGTTTGCAAAATGTTTCGTGAATCTTTTAGCGGGATTGGTCACGTGTTTTCCTGTTGTATAGTACACGCCGGCTTGTGGATTACTGATGTATAAAGAAGAACAGTTATGCTGTGAAAAAAGAAATAGTGGCAATGATGCAAGATAGCGAAAGCGATGATTTTTCAGACAGTGATTATAAAGATGTGGACATTGAAAATAGTGGAAGTGATTCTTCTGTATGTAGTCTACATTTTGCACTGTAAATCAGGAGGTTCTCGATCACCTAAGCAACTTAGAATGAAACTGATTGAAAAAATAATTTCAGAAAATCATCGTGACGAGTTTTTTGCCACATCAGGAAGACCCAGCATTAGTCCATTACCACTCAGGTTAACAGAGCATTTTCCAGATGTTATTCCTGCTAATGAAAAAAAAAATCAAATCCAATGAGACGGTGTACTCTGTGCTCCCGTAAAAGAAGTTCCAGAGGTAAACCAGTAAGAAAAGAAATCAAATACCAATGTACAGAATGCCTGGTATCAACTTATGTTGTTCCTTGTTTCACAAACTATCATACAAAGACTAATATTTAACTTTTATGCATTTGCCCGAGATAACTTGGGATAGTAAACTAATATTAACTAAATGCTTTTACACCTGTAAAAAATAAAAAGTTCAACTTAAAACCTACATATTTTGTGTTTTCTTTCGTTTCCTTGTGTTTAATAATAAAATAAAAAAAATGATGATTTTTTTGCAATTTTTTTTCAAAACAATTTGTAAGGGAAGCGATTAACACGCTGACTTTAAAAAGCTTCTTTTTAACATATTTCAAATGACAAAATTTGTCAGCATCCGATGTCAAACTTACAGCACTCTTGTGTGCATCTAAGAGGGAATTAATTCCTTTTGAGTTCAGTTGTCAAAGGCTTGATACGATATATGCATGTGGACTGAGAGGTATGTAGGTGAAGTCATACGAGTGAGTTTTTATTAACATAAAAATTAAATCAAAAGGATGGCTATTGAGGACAGATTTCTTAATTTTGAGCCCCGGTCAAGTAACGAGGATGACCTGTGCCTGCCACTCTTGTCCTAACTTCCACACACCGCCAACATATGAACTTGGATCCATTACCTATATAACGTGTTTCACCTATATTACACGTATGTCGTCCCTTAACAACGAGCCTTTAAGCCTTATTAACTTGAAATTGGATAAATAAATGCTGAATTATGAGTATAAAAAATACATATTAATAAGTTTACATATAATAATTTACATTCAGATTCAAGATGCATATTTTCTTCAAAAATGAAAGTTCTAATATTCCCTCTCAAAGAATACTTAGAAAAAAGTATTGCTGACAATTGCAGTTAACATTGAAAATCCTTACTTAAAAAAAAGCGAAAATCCCCTTTTAAAAGAAAAACAAGTTAGCAGAGGTATTGGAATTTTATACTCTAAACTTCTCAACTCTTATTAGAAACTATCCCAGACGTATGATTTGTTGTATGGCCAGGGAACTTCTAAGGAAAATATCTTAACCTTCTTTGTCAGAGTAAGAAAAGTTAGTGTAGCTAAACTCTATGAAAAAATATCTACTATGTAGTAAATAAAAATATAACTATTGTCTAAGCAAATTAATGTATTAGTGTATATATGTATACAAGGGTAATTAAATTATAATTTATTGAAAATCCTACTTCCTATTTAATATTTATATCCCCATTGTCCCATATTCTCGTATAAAATCCAACAGCTAGTGTTTTTTCGGAAAAGATCATCCAACTTTCTTATTTCAATTTCATCTCAGTTCCTTTTATAGTAATATGACGTAATTTCCTACTTGTAACTCTCCGTTCAAAACCTATACTGAAAGACGTTTTAGCAGTTTCTGCAATAAATGTGCAATCTAACTCCAAATTAAGTGCAGTTGGCGTTATTTTACATAGCTGAGAACATGTCGAAAATTGTCTTCATGAATGAATAAAAAAAGTATTTTCAGAAAATTTCCATGCTCCTTCCGAAACGTTAATGTAATTATCCTATCTGGATTCTAAATGGTTCATTATTAATAAAAACAACAATTAGGCAACAGGAGAATGAGCACACAGAATGTCTCACTAATTTATCTGGATTTGAAATAGTCTGGCTGAATTTTTTGGTTTGGTATAAGACATATTACACAAAACAGGACATTCGAGACATATTTAGTGAAGTCGAAAATAATTCTCGTACATTACATACTACAGTTTGAATCTAGAAAAATATTCTATCAATTACATCGTGTTAACAATCACATTATTATGTTGTAATAAAGTGAAGACAACCCGAGCATATCATGCATTTTACTTTTTGGTCTGCGTAGTTGAAAAATGGGCTTGATCGCAGGTGTCTCATAACGGCTAGCAACAGAAAAAAATACTGTCTGGGAAAATGTTTTGGTTAAAAGAAAAACATGGCTTAGAGCTGGAAAAAACTCATCGAATCTTAAATATGAAAGATTGACATTTGGAAATTTACTGAACAAGTCAAACCATCATTCATTTTATTTATGACGTTATAATTATTTTGTAACCTAATACGACGTTTTAATGCAACAAAAATCCTGTTAATGTTTAAGAACTTTTAGACCGAGAAAAAAATTTCAATTAAACCATACGGCACATAGGGTATAACTTTGACCATATATGTTACCGTTAAAGTGTTAAAGAGTTTTCCACAGTTTAACTGGGAAATTCAAACATCAGCAGTTTTGGTATCGTTAAGGTTCAAAAACTTGTTTCTCTCATTTTCTTTCTGTAATGAATTTTTATTGTTCTGTCACTAATCTTTAGATTGCACTAATAAGTAAGCAGAGCTTTATGATATGTTTCGCAAAATCATTTCCTTAATTGCAATAATATTTTAAACCATTTGATTACTTTTATTGTAGTTTTTCAATTGATTAATGAAAGATTCTGTCACTTAAAGTGTTGATTGTTCAATTGTGTTAACTTTTTCTTTTGATATAAAAAATAAACAACATTTAATTCAAGCGTACATAAACGTTGCTGTTGTTCAACCAACGATCTTATTTTCCCCTTTACGAGTGTCTAGTGTGTAATTTGCAGATTATGTAAGAATTTCAGAGATTTAAAAAATATCAACAAAAAAATATTCAAAATAAACAAGGATTTAAAAGAGAAAATATAGAACTATTTAAAAAAAAAATAATTTACGAAATTTTTCTGGAATTTTTATTAAATGTCACTTATTGGAATTCTAACTATTTCTAAAAAGCATATTTATTACGAATTATTTCGTCAAAACTTAAACTTTTGATTAGTCTCCAAATAAATTCCAGTGCAAAGTATTCTTTATTTTAAGAAACCACAAACTCAAACAATTCACTTTTTTAATTAAACTGTCATCTCCAGAAATAGAAAAAAAAGCAACGATTAAATCTAAACATCGTTGCTCTAAAATTAAAAAAAAAATCTTAAAATCAAGATTTCCCTATAAAAAAAAAAAATATTTTTCAGAACTATGAGAATATAAGAAATGGCAAATGTTTTCTAAGACAAAATAATATACAAATATTTTATTTTCTTATAGCAAATAATTTAATTTCGTTTCAATTTACATTACACGAAAAGACAAGTAAAAATTAAATTAAAAAATAATAAACAACATCAAAACACTCAGCGGGGAATTTTAGCTAATATCTTTATTTTCCTTCTTCGTAAGGAAATTTTTCGAATAATTCTAGATTTCTTAAGTAACACTTAAAAATAATTTTAACGAAGCAATAAACATATATCTGAGGAAATTCAATTAATTTCTTTAGACCTTTAGAAAAATCTTTATAAGCGCTATTATGAAACACACATTGCTCACAATTATTTTAAAATGTATTTTAGTAAACACATAAAAGGTTGTATAGATTTGTTTAAACATTTATTACATTCTAGTTTAAATTTAATTCAGGTGTAAGATTTCTAACCAAAGATTTATATTCCCAGGCCGACAAATGAAAC
Source organism: Trichonephila inaurata madagascariensis (assembly GCA_019973955.1). Lineage (NCBI taxonomy): Eukaryota > Metazoa > Arthropoda > Arachnida > Araneae > Nephilidae > Trichonephila > Trichonephila inaurata. The sequence continues at coordinate 22,303 of BMAV01026814.1, read as the reverse complement.
CCAATATTCCGAAAATTCGGAAAAAGAAAACCTAAATATTCCCCTTTCTTGTTCTTTCATGTATTTTATGTTGTTTAACTTTGTGTTATTGTGTTGTTTATACACATACTGCAAGTGTATGCACTGAAAAATGTAATTATACACAACCGCAAATAAAGGAAATAGAATAATTAAGAAAAAACACGTTTTAAAATTTACGCTTTATTTCTATATTATTCTGTATTTCGTTTTGGGGAACCCAAGGGTATAGTGAAATACTATTTGATCTGCGTCGCTGTGAGCTGTATTTATGGAAAGACCTACAAATAATAATCCTAAGCAAATAATAAACATTTTATAAAACATACTACTTCCGTTTGATTGTACTAAACCTATTCAAATCTGAGTTACCATGTAATTGAGTTGTCTTTATTTATCAGGGTTTAAATGTAAGCTAATACCCAGAGGGATGAAAAAATATTTACATTTCATATAGGAAAAGACCTTTCTTTTGAAGCAGATCTCTTTCGAATTCTCGTGTGGAAAAATTCCTTCTTTTGAGTAATTGGAGGGGAAAAAAAAGTAGGGAATAATAGCAAATCGGGTTAACGCCGGCTGCATTACTTTTCCCTCCCTTCAATGTTATACAGATTTTTCATTCCTTTTTTTCCCCCATTCACACTTGGAGATGATTAGCAAATAAAGTACAATAGAAGAACAAACAAAAGTGGAGGAGGAATTGTTCTTCGGACTGCAGAAAGATTTTATTTTATCTTTGGTTCTCTCTCTCTTTTTTTTTTATTTGGATAAACAAGAACACGAGAGAAAAAGTGTTGGTCTTTTCACTTGTACAGAAGTGTTGACGTGGTTCTTCACTATCTCGCTGGGGAAAAAAGAATACAAGTGTATATATATATACGTCATGTTATACAAATGACAGAAAAACTTTCATTGAGAACTGAAACTTTACAGGAAATAAAAATTAAAATCATTTAGAGTGGGTTTTTAAATGCTGGGTAATTAGTATTAGATCCGAACTACATATTTTCAGAGAATTATAAAAGTTATTCTATTAAAAAAAAGAGTTGTCTCTATTTGTATTGAGATTAAATATTATATACGATAGTGTACGATAGTAAAATAGTGTAAGCAATTTATATAAGGATGTGTAATACGTTAATATTACATTCTGTTGTATTTATTTTTTGTTAAAATTGTAATATTCGCAAGCAACATCATAATGGCGTTCCAATCGAAACTTGGCGAAATATTGGCGATACAGCCTAGTTGGCATCATTATTGGCGACCAAATTAAATGAGTTGGTGGTTATTTATGATTACTTGGCTTTTATATGGATGCTTCTTAATAAGAAATCTAAAAATATCAAGATCTTAAGAGGGAAATTCGAGAAAGATCCGTGCAGCGTATAAGTAGGAGTCACTCACGGAAACGGGGTTGATATTATTTTCACCATCGAAGAGTCAATTAGTGTTCAGTCGCTACGATTGAGCAAGGGCTGGCGAATATTCTTAATCATTACGTATTCATATTTTAAGACACTGATAGTTGTGTCTAAGCGCAGAAGGGGAAAAAGTCTTCTGGGATTTATTTTGAGAATTTTGATGCTGTATCCTGTATTTCCAAGGATTTTTTTTTTACAAAAAATTTTCATAGCTCTTAAAGAACTGTTTCGCTCTTTGAAACTCTAACAGCATAAAGTCCTAGCCTTACCTACGTAATAATATATTGGAAAAGACTCAAACAACTCATTAATAAAAATGTTTCCCGTTTTATTCTACATCCGTCGTAAAACGTTAATAAATACTGACACAATTTAAATTCAATATGGAGTTTATTCTATCTATGTTTATTAACAGTACAAATTATTGATCTTGCACAAGATTTCTTAATCTGCATTTTTGAACGCGCCAATTAATTGCACGGAATAATCTATTAGTTCAGTGCTTCTCAAACTTTTAATATTTGCGACTCACTATTCAATCATAATTTTCATCACGCCCCCCCACCTTCCACACAATAACAATGTATTGTGTGTGTGTGTGTGTGAATTTAATAATACACTATACTTTGATGCTAAAACTACAATACAATACAACTTTCCCCTCTTAAGTGCTACCGACGTATATAAATGTGTCTCCCTTAGCCAAAGTGTTAATTTCCCCGGATGTACATATACGTCTTTCCGAAAAACAATCTTCTCTCTGTGCTCTGCTTTTCATAAAATTATTAAGAGGGTTTGGAATGCAATAAAAGAATCTTGACAGTATTTGCGAAGGATTTACTCATTTTCAGAGGATTTATTTATTCGCTTTTTTCCTCCTACCCCCGAAAAAACCTCATATAGGCACACCTACGTGGAAAACGGTGGCATTGGGGAGTTAATCACGTAATTTTTAATCCGCAGTTAAGGGATTAATTATAAACTGAACAAAAATTATCAAAATAAGTGTAAATTTTTGTATATAATTTTTATATATGACAAGCCCGTGTGTGGAGCCTCTGGTAATTATTAAGGTATCCGACTACGTTCGGAACCGTGATTCTGCAAAAGCATATAAATGGATAATATTTATGATATTTAGTGTCACTTAGATTAGAAAATGTATATACAATTGTTTTAAGAATAGTACTACAATAAAAAATTATTTAAGTACAATATTTTGACAAAAAATGAACATAGAATGACCCATATTCAAAATATTCTCCTTTTGTGAAAAATGCTTCTATTATAATTATATTTTGCCTGGATATAGCTCAGACCTCTGTACAGAGGCTCAACTAGAATTTTTGAAATATGTAACTTAGAACTGGGTTTATCTATGTGTTACGACAACAGAGGGGAGAAATTTTAAGAAGAAAACGCTGATAATTATTTCAATGGGTTGTAACTCTGAAAAAAATGTGAATTTTTCAAAAATCATAGTTGAGCCTCTGTACAGAGAAAGAGCTATATACAGGCAAAATATTATTATAATAGAAGCATTTTTCACAAAAGGAGGACATTTTGAAAAAAGGTTATTCTTTTTAACGAAATATTGTATTTAAATAACAATTTTAGACATGTATTCTAATCTAAGTGGCACTAAATATCATGAAAAGTATCCATTTATGCGCTTTTCTAAAATCACGGTTAAGAATGTAGTCGGATTCCTTAAACTTTTTCTTGACTTAGTATTGTTAAATTAATTATAAAATACATTGTGCAGTACTGATACATTTATAAGTGCATTATATCAGTGTAAATGTGTCTTTTATTTCTTATTATGTCAGAATGTATTTTGTTTGTTTAATTTCGGTAAATACTTATTTTTTTTAAAATAATCTTTTGTTTTCCTGTTTTCAATATGTCCGCGCCCCCCTCCCTCTTAGAATTATCACGCACCGCTAGGAGGGCTCGCCTCACAGTTTGAGAAACACTGAATTAGTTCAATGTATTAATTTACACACGACCTAATATAACCTAAAATAAACATAAATATATGTGTAACATATAATATATTCCGTAAAGTCTTAGCATAAATATACGTGTAACATATGTTACACATTTACATTTGTTGAATGAAACAATGAAAGTTTTTACAAAATTTTCAAATACTAGAAAAAACATTTTTTACAATTAACCCCCACGCATACGAAGTGCATTTGTAGCTGACTCAACAGTTTACGCTAACCACCACTTGGGTGAACCCAGACATCCCCAAATCTGTTTAAAAGGAATTGGCGTTAATATAGCATCGAATCGGAGCAAAATTATTGACGTTGATTACATATGAATTGAGTGCCGGAGGGCATCAAATTCCAAAGGATTTATACCAAAGCTTGTTGAAGGAGTTGTACTTCAACATGTATACAAATTTTGAATGGTTATGTTGTAAACCCCAGAATGCAATTCCATGAATGATTTCTGTGCATATTAATTGTGGAATAAAGTTTACATATATGGTTTGATATTTACGCTATAATACTTTGAAAACAATGCGTCCTATTACGAAAGATAATTCCCTAGAATAAAAAGCACAAATAAAATTACTTAATAAATTACATTAAATTAATGCCCTGTTAGCTGAGAATCCTCCGTCTGTGTAATTTTATTCATCTGAACTATCGATAGTTCCTACAATAAAATTAAATCGTAAATTGGAAGATATTCCAGGATGAAAAATACAAATTTCTCTTTCTCTCTTTAATTCCGGAACTAACTTAAAATTTTCTAAATAAAATAATAATCTTTTTAAAGTGTTCACTCTAATTAAAATTATATACAATTTAAGTCAATAACAATGGGCCAAGTTTATGACAGTCAAACGGTAAATGCAATCACATATTCGTTTTTGAATTCGAAACTGACAATAGATTTGTACTTTTTGTTGTTAAATAAAGATACAATTTTGCATTTGATTATTTGGTATTGATTAATTATTAAAATTCTTCCTAATTTTTTGTTAAAAAAATATTCTTAGATTGTTTTTGATGTGTTCTTTTTTTAAAAAAAGTTGATGTATAAAGCAAAAGAGTTGGCAACAGCGCAGAGCATGAACTGATTGGCTTAAAACATGTGATAACAGTTATCATGAGGCTATGACGTCACATAAATGTAGCCAGTTGTATACACGATCACATGACGAAATTAGAGAGAGAGAGAGAGAAACTGAGTTGGTATTCCACTTCATCATTTTGTATAACAGCATTTATAATTTTTCCAAACAAAATTTTGCAAAGATCTGTCTAAGGCTTCCCGATGAGCTAGGTTGTTTTTTTAAAAAAAGCGTAACATTAAAACTAGTTTTCGTTGGTATAATTATTTCTAAAATCAAGTGCATTATTGGTAAAATCAAGCATGAATTGTGTCACATAAACTAAATTGAAAAAGTGATGAGCAGACCAATTTATTGGTAGCTAAAAGAACAGTCTTTCTGATGGCTAATAATTTCAGGTAATGGAAAATCTATATATTTTATTGGAAAACTTTAATAAAGCGTTTCCACCTCACGTAATGTTTCAAGAATTGTATATCTATTTAATGAACTAAATCTTTCTAGCTTACTTTAAAAATTACTCTTAATTTTTTTAGAACTAGGTGATGTAATTACCGATTTATTGACCTAATTTCAATAAGCTAAAATTTTAAATATCTACGAACATATTTTAACCAAAAACACACCATTTTTATTGTTATAAAATCTCAACATGAATAACAAATAATAATTGTAATAAAATACATTTTAAGCTTATTTGAATGGTAATGAAAACAAATAAAAGAACTAATTACAAAAAAGATTACATTGTATTTAATACATATAGATAGTTTACACACCTGTGTCAAATTTCATGTCAGTTTTCTTTAATAAAGAACGAAATCTTTAAGAATACTTTAAAACAATTATAAAAAATTTCAAAGTTCACTGTAAATTGCTATAATGATTTATATTTTTCACCATATTCACACGCGCGGTGAATATTTTACTTGTGTGTAAATTGATTAATTGTCTTAATATATGTGTACAGGAACACGAATCCAAGAAGTGATCCAGAATATAGTCAAATAATTCAGAATTATAAAATATTAGTGAGCTGTTTATTGTTTTTATTTTGAGAGACCTTACAATATTACTTCTAAATTCAGCTCACTTTTTCAAGTGTTCCGACGCACATTGATTTTGATACTGCAGTGTGAATTACCATGACTCTGATTATTATTTTCGGTACTTACGTAATATCGCAACCTGTTGGCGACATTATATGAAAAGAAGCACATTGTTACCAATTTAGCGCGTACAACACCTAGGAAATCGTGGCTGCCAACTTGGCGAGTTATTAATAGAGTTGGTGGTTGTTGCAATAATACGTAAGCACCTAATTTTCTTTCATTCCGTTCTATGCAAACTAAAACTAACAAACATGCTGCATATGTTCATAATAGGCCTCTTATCACATTGAGTATTTTTTTCCATTTCATTGAATAAATTGTATTTATATAGTTTAGGTAGACGATCTTATGGTATCATAAAATGGAATAATAAATTTGTACAGAAACTTACAATGATTGATAGTCTGATCATTAAATCTCTTTTACTTCATCATGTTTTTGAACTTTTGGAATAGTAGATTGAAAGTTGGCAAGCCTGTACCTTTTGTTGAAGCATTGGTATGAATAAATTCGTATAAGGAATATTCCATTTAATGGGTAGTGCTCAAGTAAGAATGTGCTTTGCGGAAATAGACCGCAAGACGGTGTCGTCGAGGTGTTATAGTTAAAAATTCACATCTTCGAATTATTTAGACCTACAGACTTGAAATTTGAAAAATATATTTTTCTTGTTAAGATGAAGTTCCCTAAGAATGGATTTTTCAGAAATCGACTCACAGTTTCGGTTATGGGGCATATAGATAAAAAAAATCCTGCTTTAGAAAATAAAATCGTATTCTCTTTTAATCACTAAGTGAGGGCTATAAAAATGCTTTTAAATACAATTGAAAGCTTGATGCTAATATTTATGCTGGTGCATAATGCTAGCGTCAAGCATTATCATGGTATACTCAGCGAAAATAGGTGAAATGAAATTAAATGAAAACTTATATTAAATGAAAGCTTTAGCTAATCTTTCACAATATTTAATTATCTTTCCTTAATTAGAACGATATAATAAGGACTATTCTTTTTTAATATTTTGGACATTGTTAATGTTTATTTATTTGTATTTTTAATATTTTGATCTCTTGTGACTTCTCAATGTCAGTCTTCTGACACATCTATAATACACACAGTTTCAAAAATAAAATTTCTCGAAAAAACTTTAGAACTCAATTACCTATATATTTCCATCGAAAAAATAAGTCACGCTTAATCAATACCCAAATAAATTTAATTTATTAACTTTAAAAAATACCCAATGCAACTTAGCCAAGATATATATCTCGGTAAAATATCCCTACCCAATTTCCATTTTCGATCCCACTCATAATGAATTGGCACTGTTTGGCAACATCACCAATCTGTTTATTCTTCGCCAACTAACGCTCGGCGGAATTTTCCAAGACAGGGGGTCAATTTGTTATCGGTGAAAGGATCGATCCGCCAAATAATCCATCAGGTGGTAAATTAGTTGCAACTTTAGTTCGCAATGGATCTGTCAAAGTGATGAATTCGCCCGCTTTTGGCGAAACGAAGCCACTTTGGTTATTAAACCGAGACCTTTCGGAAAAATAGGACCACTTTCTTTCTTTTTTCCCCCATAAGAGGGAAATTTCTCTGGGGGATATTTATTCAAAGTTTAAACGTGCAGAGATTCTTTTTAAGTGTCAGAACTCCTCTTCGACAAGTTAATAATCAAGTCTTCTTTTTGGAATTAACCATGTTTAGACAGTTTAAAATCATTCCGTGAAATAAAAGCGTGCACTTAAGAAGACGATTACGTAAATGGGAAGACATTTAGAGATGCCTCTCATAAATTGAAGAATTTTTTTCTTTTAGTTGCCCTTTTATACCCCTTTGCCCTTTTTAAAAGGTGGTTAGTTTAAGAAATTGATGGTTTCATTTGATTTCCCTTCAATGGGAGGTGAAGGGAAATTTTTCCATACGGAAAACCCCATATTTAAATTTACTAGTTAAAGAAGCAATGTTACCTTATCAGAATTTTTATTTTGTAGCATTATAAAACATTTCTGTAGACAGGTTAAATTTTATAAGGATGAAGAATAAAGAAATTATAAAGTTAGTAAAAATTATTAGTATATTTCGGTACATTTACATGTTTTTAGATACGAACTTCACATTTTTATGCAATGCATGTATTAGTAAATTAAGATAATAATTAAATAATAACTTAGAAATGTTTCTTAAGGAAACTGATTACGCTCAGAACCGTGTTTTTAAAAAGTGTATAAAAGAATCTTTTTATATATATTTAATGCCATTTGAAATAGTATATACATATGAACACGTTTTAAAAATATTATTACACTAAAAAGTTATTTAAATGCAATATTTTAGCAAAAAATGAAGAAGGAATGAAATTGTTTCCAAACACATTCTTAACTGCCGATTAAAAGTTACGCGAGTCACGCCCAGTGCCACCGCTTTTCACATGGGCGCGAGTACACGGTATATTGAAGGGAAAAGAAAATGCATAAATGAGAAAATTTTTCTCTGAAATATGTAAATTGTTTGCTGACATTGTCACTGATTTATTTTACTGCCTTTGGAATAGTTTTAATATAAGTTGAATGGTTTTTGGAAGTATCTGCCTCCCTCAGAGAAGCTCACACTTCTATCATTTGAAAACTGGGGAGTTACATGGGTTCAGCTTTACCTTAGCCCTTTGCTGCATTTAGTGATATTAAAAATTTAAGTTAATTTATCCAATTACTAGAGAAAATGCATTAAAATTAGAAAATTACATTAAGTGTGAAAAAAATATTAATATTTAGGGGTGAAAAGTAATGTAAAAAACTTTGTTTCAGTGGTAAATGTGTATACTGTTTGTGTTTGAATCATGAAATTATCTGTTTCCACCGATTATTAGCTCGACGAGCTGGAGATTAGTGCAGTAGACTTGATTTTTGGGCCGGGGGAAAGAAAAGCGATCGACTCAGTGAACCTGCACCGTTGAAAATCTCCCCTCGTCTGAAGTTTGCCCAGAACAGGCGGCTATTTAAGTGCTTTAGAGTGATTCTGTGTGGACCAATCAGGGGACAGCCTTTGAAACCCTTTAGGGAGTGGGGTGTCTTGGGAATACTTTTAATGATAGCAGAGCATAAAAAAATGATAGCATTTTGGAAATACGTACATATACGTCAGGTGCACTTAACGTACTCTTTGAGAGAGATGGATATATACACCGGTGGCAGTTAAGAGGCTTATAAAAAACGCTTCTATAATAATAATAATATTCTGACAATATACAGATTAGGCTTCTTTACCGGGTTTAAGCTAAAATTTTAAAAATATTTACGTTATTTACATAGTATTGTGAATATGCAATTATATTAAAAAATAATTTTTTTTTTTTTGTTAAAATATCTCTACTTCTATAATAAAATGAATAAATACACCTTTTAATTATATAGTTCAAAAATTTCAGTTTAATCACAGTACAAGAGTCTTAGCTATATATAGCCAAAATATTATTATATAAAAGCATTTTTCATTACTCTTTGTTTTTTTTTGCCAAAATAAAACTACATTTAAATTAACTTTTTCTCGTAATAATATTCTTAAAACAATTTTATATGTATATTCTAATTTCGCACTGACACCAAAGATTAAAAAAAATATCCTTTTATATGTTGTTTTTTTTAAAAAAAAAATCATAGTTTTGGACGTAGTCGGTCACCTTAAATTAAATAAAACATTTCGTGGAAGGACAATGTGATAAATAAAAATTGCCGGTGTCTACTTTTGATAACAGTATAAAATATTTTTCTCCTTAGCGAAAATTAAAGTTACGTAATTATTAACAAAGCAATGAAAAAGAATTTTGCAAAACAAAAATTTAAAAATTGTTTTAATCACACACCAAAAATATATAGTATACACTTTTATTCATCAATTTTAGAATATTTTCCAAAACAGTTAAATCTTCATTTTTTTCCCTCACTGAAAAATTTTCTTGTGCTTTTTAATCTATTTTTTTGTGCGTTTTGGGGAAAAAGATATTTTTATAGCATTATGAAAAACAGTAGTGTATTCCCTTTCTTTACTCCAAATATTTATGTATATTCACATCTAAAAAAAACTCATTTTCTCAATGCCACCGAGCAACTAACAAATTCATTTAAATTCAAACTTTTTAAACCTTTCATGTCACTAATTAACACAGAAAACCGCATTTTATTTAAGCCTAATTATATTATTCGATGAACGAAATAAAATCTTTTTACGTGGGAAACCTTTAATAAAATTTAAGTTTTTAAATAAATTTTAAAGAAAACAGAGAGAGGGAAAAAATCCACCTCAATTGTTACATCAACTGTTTTTCGTTCTAAATTTTTAATTACGTTTCCATTTTTCTAAAAGAACAAACTAAAATTCAACAACCAAAGGTAACGTCACACAAAGAGCACAAATTAATTCTATTTAATTTATTTTAAATCTTAACTATGCAGTGAAGAAACACCATTTTTATTTAACAAAAAAAACCACTTTTTTTCTCTTTCTAATTGAGATAAACATGACCTGTCTTTTAACAGAGAATTGAATTAATTAATACCGAGTTTCAACACATCAGAGTTCTAATTTATGCACTAACTTCCTAAAATTAATTAACTGGTCTAGAACTTCATTAATTATTCCTCAACTAATTGAAACGTTTTAAAAATGAAAAGGAAAAGGCGAACTGAGATTATGCTAATCTGTTAACTTCATTGCTGCAAATTGTAATTTTTGACTCGTTTCATTATTAACTTAAACACACAATATTAAGAATTGCATTTTAAGTAAAATTCGATTAATTAGAGTTTCCAAAGATTTAAGTTTTTGTAACTTGAAATGACATAAAAGAAAAATTTCCCTGGCGTAATCTCTAATTAGGTCATACATTTTAAAATTACACTTATTGTCAACGTTTCTAAAGTTACAAGAAAATGCGCGTTTTTTCCCCATCTAAATTGTTACAGAAAGTCTGGACTTAGTCCACTTCTCCGAAAAGATCGTTTTGTGGTACAGAGAAATTATTCCTTCAATAATGAATAGGAATGACTTTGGAGACAAGAAAAATAAGTAGATAAATAGATGCCTCTACAAAAATCGAGAAGGATCTAGAATGATTATTTTACCAGGACTGTATAAGGATCAGAAATGATCTCTGTCAATCATCTGACAACGAATGTGCATTTTATTTGCTTTATACGAAGTTGTATTTACGAGTTGGAATTTTCGTATTTAATGTAAGTATAATTTTTTTATTCTGTGCTACCATAGATTCAGACGTATATCCCCCTTCTGGACAATAGTCCAAAATATGAGCCAGCATGAAACACCGTCAGAGCCCGAATGTCTCAAGGGTGAGCCAGCGTGTTTCTCTCTCCACAGGCTGAACGACTCAACCATGGGCCAAGCATTTGGAACGTTTTGTAAACTCAATTTTTTTTGGCAATAGATAGCATTCTATGTCTATAAGATTTGAGATACACGGAGATCTGAACTTCTACTCGAAATGAAAAAAACATTACTCCCACACACGGGGTTTTTGTTTTATAAACGTAAGGGGAAGAGAATGTTTTCGAATTGAGTGCTTTACGACTGCCATTGAAATGAACATGTGGTTCTGGTTTATAGTGAAGATGAAAGACTTATTTTCACTAAAGCATTTGATTTGGGTTTGCAGTCTAGTTTTTAATGGTTAATTAGATCTGGTAGACAAAATTTGTCTTTTTTTTTCTTACTTTTTTACTAGGTCGACTTTTACAAATGCTGACAATAAAATGTTTAAAAACTTGTACTTAAACAGAAAGTGTGGCTGCAGTAAATAAATTATATTAATACGAAATACTTAAAAGTATATGCCGTTCGTATAATATACAGGACAATATTTAACAACGCGTTTGCATTTCGATATTTTTATGGATTTAGGCTTAACTACACAAAACCCTCCGGCCCTGGCGGTACGTGCGCATTTGCGTCCTTTGTTCCAAAAGGGATATGTGTGTTTCTTTCCTGTGAAATGAAAATCTTTAATTATTAGAGGATTCCATAATAAGCTACAATTTACTAAAAAAAAACCTGCCTATTAATTTCGAATACCTTTCACGCTTTTAAAAAATAATTAAGCTACTAATCATGTTTATCAGCAAGAACTAAGTGATAGGTCGGTTGATTAAATTTTATTAACATCACACTGGAAAAAGCTACGGCTATTGGCAGCAGATCTTGGAGGACAGTAAAATGGAAAGCAAGATGAACTTGAGCCAAAATATAATTTATAACAATTTTATGTGTTATATTTGTTAACTTATTTTATATCGACTCTTTCTTTAAGGGGTAAGACATAAAACTTGGCAGAAAAATATAAAACTATAAAGGTTCTCATGTGATAAGTGGTCAAATTAATTACAAAGAACACTTTATTTAAAACCAAAAGAAATTGTGTGCCATGGACGTTGTAACACAGATACCCTCGTTTCTGCATCGGGTCTATGCCTTTGTTTTAGAAAGATCGTGATTAAAATTCTTGAGGAAGTCCAGCACAGTTTCCTTAACTTCATCGTCCAAATGGAAACGTAATGCTCTCTTAGAGGGGAAAAGTTTGGTATTCCTCAGGGTGACAAAGTCGGACAGTACGGTGGGTGTTCAAACACTTTCCAGTTTTTCTTAAGATCACTTGGTTTTAATGGGGGAAAAGCGAGTCTGCATTGCCATGGAGATAGAATATCTCCCCTCTTTCACCCCTTGCAAAAACTTTTACCAGTCTTTCAGACTACGCATTGCACGTCATAGACTACCACCATTTACCGATAGATGTCCACATTAAGCTTACCTTCTCCATCAAAAACCTTAAAACCACGCATTGTTTCAGTATGTACGCATCCCTGTATAGCACGACTTTACTTTCGATCAATTTCCTGTACCGCAAACAGGTTTCAGTATTGAACACCTCCTTCCGCCCTTTATATCCTTATATAGCTACAGTCCTTATGCAATCACCTGTGTCTACTTTTCATTTGGGAAGCCCTCTTAGTTGTATTTCACAATCTCCTCTCAAAGAGAAGAGTTATGAAAAGAAAGTGCTGCTTAAAGCTAGATAAAAGCTTGTATCCCTTGTATTTTTCTTTTTTCTTTTTTTAAAATTCTTAATGCACCAGCGTTTCTCAAACTTTGGAGCGCGTCCCCCTGGGGGGCGTGGTACCTCTATGAGAGGGGTGCGAGGAAATTGAAAAGTCGAAAACAAAAGATTATTTAAGAAAATTACCAATTTACTGAAATAAGCAAACAAAATACATTCTGAAATAATAAAAAATAAAAGACGCATTTACACTGATATAATGCACTTATAAATGTATCACCGTGATGCACAATGTATTTTATAATGAATTTAGCAATACTAAGTCAAGAACACGTTAAATAAATTACCAGTATACAAAAATTAACACTTATCTTAATAATATGTACGGTTTATGATTAATCCCTTGACTGCCGATTTAAAAGTTATACATTTCGCTCCCCAATACCACCGTTTTTCAAGTAGGCATGCGTATGTGATGTATTGGGGGGGGGGGAGAAAGAATAAATAAGCAAAAATCCTTTGAAATAAGTAAATCCTTTGCAAGCATTGTCTAGTCAATTTTTTTGTATTCCATTGACTTCGGGATAATTTTTCAAATATCATTGCAGAGAAAAGGTCGTACTTCGGAAAGACGTATATATACGTCAAGGAGATATAACGCTTTGACTGAGTGAGTCATTTATATACGCCCTTAAGAGCTTAAGTCGTATTGCAGCTTTAGCATCAAAGTATAGTATTACTGAATTCAATACATTGTTGTTGTATGGAGGAAGGCGCGATGAAAATTATGATTGAATATTGGGTTGCCAATATTGGAAGTTTGACAAGCACTGTAATACACGCATCATAAATTTACATACATCCATTGGACTCATAAAACACCATAGACATCTTCATTTGACTTTTTCCGTTGTTATTTCCTTAGTACTTTTTGAAATACATACCAGTGAAAAAAAAAAAACTGAAAGTGTTTGCAAACGTTAAATTAGACGTTATTGACGTTCCCTGTCGAAAAGGCATTGTTGCCGAAAGTTGGTTTGTGGATAAATAGAGATTACTTCAAAACCTTTGAATGAGTAGAACGTGTCGGAATATCTTGCGACAGATTTAGTTGTCAAATGTCAAAACTATAAACTACCCCAAATAAATCTAGAAGAGTCTAGGAAATTAATATACGAGATAACTGAAAGAGTTCCCAGAATATGTTTCCCATGCTATTTAAAGAAGAGAGATTGAGCATTTTTGGAATTGGTGGGCTCTGCGTGAATTTTGAATAAATAATAAAGTGTACTTATATGAGAGCGTTAATTCATTCTTCAAAGGAGAAAATCTATTGCAACAACACTAAAACGTTCTAGAATAAATTTTAATTTACTAGGAAAGAATTGCCTTGCTAACGGCATGGAATTTTCTTTGCTTGAAATTCTCTGAAGTACGGCACAAATACATAAGGAATTATGAAAGCAGAACTGTGGAAACATTTTGAACAATATATACTACAGAAATAGTTTTAATGGGTTAGTATGTATATACAAGCACTCCTTATTCATAATTCTGTGTCTATATAATATTCTTGAATGTTCGGGACTAAATTAAGCGGAGAGCAAATAAACAAGAGTACTTAATACTTTTAATAATCAAGAAGCAATTTAACACCGAATGATGACGTGTTTTTATTTGAAGAAACTGGTTTCCGATATAATGCGCAAGTTTCCAAATTTACATTTCATGAATTTTTTAAAGGTAACCAATTCTTATTTATGTCTATAAAAATAAATAATAGATATTCAATTTATAAGATAGGAAATGAGAGAAAAATATTTATTCATTGTTCAGTTTTGAAGGGAATCGCAGCCCATTTCAGAAATCCAAATGATTTCTGGTGCTTACATATCTACAGCATGCAACAATTTATAACCACAAAAAGATATCTCCAAATATTTTAAAAGTTATGATAATCTATTTGATACCATCATAAGGATGATTGCAAAAAATCTGTTAAATTACGCCAGTGCTATAGGGTTAAGACGTTAACATCAAATTTCCTTTGAAGTAGGAAAGTTAGTAGCAAAATAATATTATTTTTTTTAAAAAAATCAATGTCTACTGCATTAAAAAAAATCGTACTGGTGCCATTTGTAGCAGTCAATGGTAACTTCTACAGAAATAAAGCAGAATAAATTTAAAATTAGAAAAAAAATTAATTAATTAATATTTGGAAAAACTGTATTAACATCAAGTGTCGTCCACTACAAGTTTAAAGAAATGTATTTGAATTTGAATGGATGAATAGAAAATATTTTATTAACGATTGAAAATTTGAACAAGATATATATATATATATATATAAATATATATATATATATATATATAAGGATATAGCAAACTAATAGCAGGAATTGAAAAAACAGATACTGAGAGAGAAAGAAATATTAATTATATTATTTTCTCAATTCTTTTAATGCTGTTCTTTCAAAAACAAACTTTCCCTTTGATTCTTTTATTTTTTATATTTTTGACACTCAGCCTAATATTTTAGCTCCAAATATACCATATAGCTTATGATTCAGAAACCTTTTTTTATCATATTTAAATTTATTGAAATTTTAAAAAGTTAAAATTATTTTAAAAGGAGTGCAGAATTCGCAACATATTTTCCTAATGTTCTTCAGAAAATATACATGCGCTAACATAAAAAACAAAATTGGCTCTGGGACAACAAAACATCAAAGATTTGGAAAATTTAATTATCAATAGAAACTTTCACTAAAATTATTTATTCCTCTTCCGTATGTACTGTGGATAAAATATTCAGTACCCAATTCTAGATGCAAACGAAGAAATTCTTCATTATGTACAAGCTTTAATCTTGGTCTATCCTTTCTTTCATACTATGATTTAAGAATGATTATTTTGTTGTCTTTCATCTTCACACATTGTAACAATTGTGTGACAAGTAACGTACAATACTACGAGTTTACATCGTATAAATTCTGAATTTATATCAAGCACTTTGTCAGAACATTTCCATAAAATACATTAGAATTACTTATCAATTATATGATTTTGGTCTTATGTGTCTACCTGCGTGGATGTTCTCAAAAATTATTAATTAAATGAATGAATGAAAGTCAGAAATGCGTGATGAATAATGTATCGATTTAATTTATTAACGTACTTTTAGTAAATTATGTTATCCATACTATAATAATTTTTCCTTTGATAGTTAAATATGCAAGAACATCAAATACACTTAAGGACAATTTCTGAAAATTAAAATAATGCCATTAAGGTATCACAGGAAATAGTATAATAGTAAATGTATTTTATTCATGTCAAAGGGAAATGTTTCATAAGGAAAAATTTAACACATGTTAAGGAAGTTTTTTTACATAATTTATAATTTGACCACTTCTTGATCGATCAATTGTTAATTAAAGTTACACTAAGAAGCTTCACAAGAAATATTGAAGGATCTCTTAATTTTCAGCATTAATCAAGTGACGAAAACGACAACAAAGCTACTTCTACACATTCCTAATTTCCACACAACTCTAATTCGAGAAACTTAATATTCAACATAGTTAACATGCATCAGTCCTTCGACACGGCGGGTGGAAATTACAATATCTTAAGAATTGCACAAAATATTTTAATTTTTAAAATTGACTTAACACAATTTTTTAATATATATATATATATATATAATACTTGCCATTACTCACTCATTTCAGTGGTTTTTCAATTCCTACTATTAGCTCACAATCTCTATATATTTATTTATATATGCATATATTTATCTTGTTCAAATTTTCAATCTTTAATAAAATATATTTTAAAGCTCATAATTGAGCTGAAATTTTATATATACGATTATTTTGGATGACAATACAGTAATTTAACTGGCCGCAATCCCACTTGCAAGCCAATTTCCGCAAAACCTGTTCTTATCGCATCTCTAGTGAACAAGAGAAAAGTACTTCTTCTGTTTGAAGTAATACTTCAAAAAGAGCACTTTTTATCCGTACGCTCGCTCAAATCTTCACTGGTGTCTATTTAAAAAAAAAGAAACTTGCTTACCAAATTTCAAGTCTGTAGGGCTTCTAGTTCGAAAATGGGAACATTTTTATCCATATGTCTCAGTTAACTCTCCATAAGAATATATTTTTCTTATACCCGTTCTTCGTGGATCTACTCAACAAATATCTACGCTGCCAAATTTGAAATGTGAAAGTCAAATAGCTCAAAAACGGAAACTTTTTTGCCTATTGCCCCCCCCCCCCCTTAACCCTTCAGAAGCCCTTGGGTGTAGAGCTCTGCGAAATCCATTCTTAGCGAATCTCCATTCAACAAAAGAAACACACTTACTAGATTTCACGTCGGTATAGCAATTTGGAAAATGTAGAAATGAGTAAGCGAGACACTTTTCTCCTTCATATACATGGATTAAAAGATTTCAGGACTAATTTTTCAAGCGATCCATTTAAAATCGCATTTCATTATTTTTTTTTACAAAGTTCTAGAATGAATCAAGTAATTTGCAATTTAAAAAGACATAGCCATTTCATATTTTATTTGCTCTCAAAATATTCCTGTACCGAGGAAAACGACTTAAAATTCTAAGAAAATCCCGATACATACCCTTTTATTGCAAACATTATTTACAAGAATTCAATAAATTTAGAGATTAAATTCATTTAAAATGAGCATGATTACATACATGGGCTTAAAAATCAAAATATTTTTCCCTTTATTACAGAAAATTTAACTTGAAGAAAAATTTCTTCCCTAAATCGTTTGTGATAGCAAATCCAATTACATAAGAATATCCAAAATAAGTAAGTAAAAACACTCTTCGTCTTCAATACTCTTTTTCCAGTAGATCTTAAAATTAATTAAATTTCCTTTCTTGACGTCATCGGTAAATAAATCAAATCTGAGATTTATTTTGGTATAACTTTTTTTTAAGAGACATTAAATAAATCCCTCAGTGCTCCTTCTTTTGAGAATAAAGAAAATTTATTAATAAACTAAATTCGGTCTGCTCTTTTTAGCTAAGAAAAAGTCCATTCCAAAAATGGAAGTTTTTCTCCATAATTTTATTTTCAATACTAGCTTTTTGTGATTTATATATTCTTTAATGCTAAATCCATTTATAAAAGTACGCCAGCCGTATTTGTAAGCAATTTGAAGTCTAGACTCTGACAAATGTTTCTCGTTGCTATTACATATTTTTCCTAATAATTTAATATAATTCTCTTTAAATAGAATGTTAACTTTAGGTCCATATTGTAATCGTTTATATATATATATATATATATATATATATATATATATTTATTACTTTCATATTCGACCTAACTTATAAAATAACTACTATTATTATAAAAATATACTTATATAATACTAGTTAAGAAAAGACCATTAAAACGAATTTATTCTTGTGCTTAAGCTATGCTTTATGTATAAATTCATAATTAGTTTCATATATTTTAATTCACAAATATTACAGAATTTTTCTCTTAATTTCTCTCTATAAAAGAATATCTTGACTACTTGTAATAATCTCTTCGTGTTAAAGAACTAAAAAAA
>BMAV01026813.1:0-25717 GCA_019973955.1 Trichonephila inaurata madagascariensis | reverse complement strand
TTTTTTTTGCCTGTATATAGCTGAGACCCTTTCTACAGGGGGAATTGAATTTTAAAAAAATTACATTATTTTCAGAGTTACCACCAATTGAAATAATTATTGGCTTTTTTTCTTAAAATTGGTCCCCTCTGTTGTCGTAAAATATGGATAAAACCACTTCTAAGTTATATATTTCAAAAATTCTAGTTGAGCTTCTGTAGAGAGGTCGGAGTTAAATACAGGTAAAATGTTATTATAATCGAAGCATTTTTCACAAAAGGAGAACAAAATGAAAAAAGGTTATTCTAAGTTAATTTTTGGCCAACATATTGTATTTAAATAATTTTTTTTGTCAAACTGTCCTTAAAACAATTTTATACATGTATTCTAATCTAAGTGACACTAAATATCATGAAAATTATCCATTTATGCGCTTTTAAAAATCACGGTTCCGAACGTAGTCGGATACCTTAAGACAAAAAAGAATGTGTCACAACTCGACGTTAAAAATCAACAAGTGATAGTCAACGAAATTGAGAAATTTGTGGCCGCATAGATTATACCACTGCCAACACCGACCGACAGATTGTCTTACGCGTTCAAGCAAATCCGGTGTGCTGGCGATATCAGCAGCAGCAACGACAATTGTGCCGCGAGATCCTCCCCTGTAGCCACCGGCATCTCATTCACAAGTGATTTCAAGTGACTCCCGAAGTAGAAATCCAAGGGATTGATGTCCGAAGAATGACGAAGCCAATCTAGGGCCTTTTTAAGCTTATTTTAGGCCCTGGGTGCAGAAGTTCTACAGGCCTCTTTTGCACTGAAGGATCGAAATTCATAACCGGAAAATCTGTTTAAGTGCATTTCATATGGGCCTTTGGGCACCCACCCCAAGCACCCAATGCAGCGTTTCTCTAACTGTGAGTGAGCCCCCCTAGGGGGCATGATAACTCTACTAGGGGGCGCGAGCATATTGAAAAGTCAAAAACAAAAAACTTTGACAAAATAAAAATAAAATACAAATTTACACTGATATAATACTCTAATATGAGTATCAATACTTTTACCATATATTTTATAATTGATCATAACAATACTAAATTAAGAACAATTTTCAAAATTACCAGTGACACCATGGGCTTGTCATACAAAAAATTATATCCCAAAATTAATATTTATCTCGATAATTTGTAAGGTTTATAATTAGTCCTTTAGAGCTGCAGGTTTAAAGTTAACCAAACTGCTCCCCAATGCCACCGTTTTCCACGTAGGCTCGCGTATGTGATATATTGGAGATTAAAATAGGGGACGAAATGGAATAAATAAGAAAAAACTATAAAATAAGTAAATCCTTCGCCAACACTGTCAAGGTCCTTCTATTTCGTTCCAAGGCCTTCAGAATAATTTTATGCATAGAAGTTCACACAAAAGATCCTCATTCCGAAAGACATATATATACGTCCGGGGCAATTATCGTTTGGGTTGTGCAAGATGTTTATATACGTCGGTAGTACTTAAGAGGTTGAAGTTATTTTTGTTTTTTAGAGTAAAAAATATGGGTATTATTGAATTCAATACATTGTTATTGTATGGGGGGGGGAAGGGGGGAGCGGATAAAAAATTATGATTGAATATCGGGAAAAAATAGGGAAAGTTTGAGAAGCACTGGCACAATGGATAAACCAGCACTGTTTCCCCTTACAATTAATCGAGAAATACACAGTTAAAGGCATTCCGATCGACAGCACTTTTGATTTTTTTGGGAGTTAAAAAATTTAAAAATAGGGAGGGGTAACGATTGAATGTATTTTCAAAGGGTACGGGAAATTTTATTTTTTTAAATTAGTGTCTCATCAGTGTCATATATGATAAGCACATTGCGTTACGGACTAGGGCATTAATTGATATCAAGAGTAATCCCGCTTGCTCCCAATTGTGGGAATCCTAAATAATAAGGACTGTATGAGGGAAAATGTGGTCCTTAAGGTCCTATTCTTTCTGCAACTCGAATCCAGGAGCGATGTTTCATCAAGACAATACCAATGAAAATAAGGCTCGAAACATATAAGGCATCCCGAGGAACTATAATTCAAACAAACATTCTGCTTCGATTATCATCTGCGTAATCTGAATATAAGAGTAGTTTATTAAATCTCGAGCTTCATGTGTGACTGGTAATTACCAATTGAAAACAGAGAGTATGATTAAACTTTGATATCAGACAGATGTAATCTCGAATGTCATTTTTTATGGTAAAATTCAGAATTTAAGGGATACAATGAAATGACGTGTACTGGTTCACACACATCATTGCGCGTGACCGCTGCACAATGTATTAATTTTCAACATAATTAAATTCCTTTCTTTCGGCGTTCGTGACTGTAAGTGATATATATAAAACAATTCATTGATTAAATTATTTTATGGTTCCTTATAGAGCTGTTACTTTCAGAGACAATATTATATATAAATTAATTTTGCATAGACTGGGAAATATTTTTGCAATTTTTTTCAGATAATAAAGGCATTTTTATTTATTTGCTGTTAAATAAAATAAATGTGTTAATTTTCATAAAGTACCTGTATTTTCACATTCCTAATTACACTCTTAAAATTATGAAGATATTTAGAAAGTAAATATTTCTGGAAAGAAGTGGAAAGGACGAGTATACACACACCTATATTTATATACACACAGAGATATGTAGATATATAGTTTGTTCATATATACACTGGTGTGAGAAATTAAAAGAATTTGCAGACTTCATCGATTACCTCTAGAAATACTGGACTGCTTTTAATCAAATTTGATATTTATATACATTGATAAAATACAAAACAAATAACTATTTAACAATAAAACAATACAAACAGGATCGGGTAAAAATCTTACGGAGTTAAAAGGGATGAAAAGGTTTTGAGAATAAACAAAAGAAATGGGTCAATAGGGGGTTTGGCCTTCTTTTATAAGTATACAGACCTCGCACCGTGACATCAAAATTCAAATAAAGCAGTTTATCAGTTTTCGTGGCAATTGGTCCCACTAGTTCAGCATAACTGTTTTAATTTACTGAAAGGTTCTTGGAGCGAAGTTGCGAATTGCAACTACCCTCCCCAGAGCGTCCCAGACTTGATCTATAGGTTTGAGGTCTGGAGACCTGGCTGACCAATCCATACGGCGAATATCCTCACTCTCTCGAAATCCGTCGATCAGAAGAGCCCTATGGGACCACGAGTTATCGTCCATTAAAATAGAGCCACATGCACCCCTGAAAAGGTGAAAGTAGGACTCCAGACTTCATTCCTATACCTCACACCAGTTACAGGGGCCCTTTTTAAAAAATAAGGAGAGATGATGGTCCTCCAACCATGATGCTTTGCCCCGGGCCATTAAACCCCCCTCCACCCCTAATTGTTAATTTCCGGGGACATTGAATGCAGGTAAGGGGGCCCCCGATTCTTTCCCTATGAGGTCTGGCGGGAAAGGTTTAGGGGTGTAATGAGACTCATCGGTGAACAGAACGGTCACCCATTGATCCATACTCCAATCTCTATGCTATATGCACCATGCTAAACGAACTATCTTGTTCGTAGACGTGAGTTTGACGCAAAGAGCAGGTCTTCTGGCAAACAACCCTATCTCATGAAGTGTTTTTAAAGAGTCACCCATGATACACGAGTCTTTTGACTGCATACAAGCAACGATAGAGCTGAGAAGCTGTAGCCCCTCTGTTACGCCTCGCTATAATCGACAAATGACGATCTTCTCTGGCCATCGTGTCTCTTGGACGACTTTGCCCAGGCTTTCTCTCGATGGATCCCGTATCCTGGAATTGTTTCCATAAGTTACACACGATTAATTTGAGCTCTCAAGAAATCTGAACTTGACATTGGCCTGCTTCTAGCCTCCCCCCACACACAATTCGCTACCTCATTCCATCCTCTAAACGTTGGTGGTTACTAATTTTTAATGTTACAATTTGAATTGAACCTATTGCTTCAGAATGCCACTATAAGAAATTCACCGAGGTGTGCTGGGGAACGAAATACGTCTTAATTTCCACACGCTACTAAAGCCTGTTTTTCTGCTGGATCCTCCTGCACACACGTGTACGCTTACGTATGTTCTGTACATGATTTACATTTTAATCTAGAAGCAGTGGTTTTTCATTTAGTTCAGTTCTTTTTATGTAAATCGATAAGTGTGCAAATTCACTTAATTTATTTCTATGCAACAAAATGCGCAGTTACCACTGCAAGAATTATTTCAGTTGCCACTTGATTGATATAGTAATCAAAAATAATTCGGAAGTAAGCAAGCCTGCTGTAGTTGCCATGGCAACTAAGGGGTGACAACTAATGCAGATTGAGATCAGATGTCGTCATAAATGTGGCCTTTTCGCCTACCGTCATGAATGCTGCATCCTTTTTAAAGTTGCTTGCATTGTTTAGATTGACGTAAGGAAGGAGAGACTAAAAGTCTTTTCTTCAGGGCCTCATTCACAAATGTTTTCAATAACCCAAGCTATTATAATTTTAAGTTGATAAGGTAAGCATTCTTGAAAGTTTTATTTCTGTAACGTCAAAGGAAGAGACCATAACGATGACTCTAGTATGCTTATGGGATTCTTTATGAGGAACGGATAAGATGAGTTTAACATTTTATGACGGAGGCTCTCCTATTGGAGTTATCGTAGTCTATTTTGCGATCAAATTGCTGAAGACTTCATTCATATGGATTATTTACAATGCCACATCAGATTCTTAGAATTTAGGAGTGTAAAAATGTGAAGATATCAATATAATGATTTTGTGGTCGATGTTCTCCCTTGAATAAAATCTCACAGCGCATCCCTGAAATGCTTCAGTGAAGTACTTTTAGTTGGAAAGAAATTGAACTGCGATGCACATATACACTTATTTTAACTATTATTGCAAAAGAAGAGACTACCATACTTTAAAGATCTATATTTTACCATATTTATACATATGACGGCTAAAGCCGGGGACCTTTGGTTCCTTAAGCACGTAACATACCGCTAGACCAAAATAATCGCTTAAGTCCGAAGGTTGTTACTGGATTATACAGATATTACCACTATACACTCCCCACCATAGAGTCGGTACATAGGTGAACGAACAATACATTTGTTATGGCGAGTGTATTGCGTGAGCAGTTGTTGTTGGAGGAGTTGTGTCAAGTGAGTTTGACTACTTTGATGCGTCAAGTGAGTTTGACGAGTTGCTTTTGCTGCGTCATGGTGTCTGACGGTTTTTGGTTGCTCTTGAGGCGCATAGATGGTGCCACGACATCTGCACGAAGAGGTTGCGTTTTTCTTTGTTCATCGTCAAAGTCACTAATGGAGAGAATAAAATCCGAGAGATCTTTTGTTCCGTAAGCACGTAACATGCCGCTAGACCAACATGATCACTTTAATCTAGAGGTTGTTATTGGCTTATATAGATGATACCGCTACACTTAGACATTTCTATCAACAGAAGTCGTCTATGTGACGAGAAAAGTAACTTCGCGAGCAAGCTGTATATATGTTTTATCCATTCAGTTTGTGTGAAAGATTTTTGCCACTAAAGAGCGTACAATGTCTTAGCAACTAAGCAGCGCCGCAACAAAATAAATGGAAAAACTAAAATATCCTCGACAGGTCATATGATTGGAAGATTAAATAAATTAATAATAATTAATTAATTAAAATTTATCATAGCATTGACTTTTAACTCTCGCTTTGGCTTGTACTTTTTGAACTAATTTATATTGAATAATAAATTTCTAAAGAAGGATAGAAAGTAAGAGGTGTGAGAATGGAGAAAAGTTTAAAATGAATTATTAAACGTCAGAAAACTTCTGGTGCTCCTTAAGCTCTTGCAACTATTAAAGTTTTCGTGACTTTTGAGCTAACTTTTAACAAAATCAACACGCAAACTTTTACTACGGCATGTAAACATACACTTTGGGGAGTAAAGATAAACACGAAGCCTAACTTTAAAAAATCATACCTAAATCGTGTATTCCTTTCAAGAAACTTCGTGAAATCAAGGTAGTGATTCTTAGAACTTAGGTATTGGAACTAGGATTTTATTTGCTAATGAATCATAAATCATCTTATTGCTTGTGGTGAATCAATGAACATATTAGTTACTGACAAAAATGAAAATGCATTTTATGCCGTTAATTGATTTGCTGGTAAAGTTGGATTAAATAAATATTATTGCGGCAGATATTTTTTTTCTTCTGTAAAATAAAAAGTTCTTTAATTTTAAACTTGTATGCTTTTGTTTGTAATACATTGAAATTTGCATTTTAAATTTTACATGTGTGTGTGGGGGAGACAAGTTTTAACCCCAGTTGTTCTGAAAGAGAATAACATTTTTTTGTAACTATATTCAATAATGTATTTCCTTTTTATTTTTCCTAAAACTATTTATAAAATACTATTGTTAAAATACTGTTTATCATTAATTTATTATACGATTATTAATTTTATTATACTGTTTATACAGAATATAAATTGCCGTTCACCTTACAAAACAATATTTAACTGAGCCTGTTCAACTAATAGCGTAATGGTTCGAAGGTGAAGCGTGTATTGTGCACATATCATATGCACAACGGCAGCCTATTTGACAAAACAGTCGTTGAGTGAATTTCAAAATTCGATTCATCGTAGATTTAAATGTGAGATTAAGGAGAGATTGTAAGTTCAACTATACTGTATAAAACAAACATGTTTGTGGTACATAATCAAATAATTTTACCATGGCTTTCCTTATTATGGCTTGGGCAGTTCCTTAATCGGCATCACCTGAGCAAAAAAACGAATAAGCTGCGCAGGGTATCTCATAGCCAAGGGTATTTACATTCTGTTTTTACAATAACATTTGTATACAAAGGTTTAAAAGGAAGAAAAGTAGGAAATATACAATATGTTTGCTACATTTTTCACACGTAAATTTAGTTTTTCTGTTCTTTTTTATAAGGGCAATCAGTATATTCTTCATACACTCCTTTAATCTCGTCGTAAGTGCGATGTTTTCATTGGATCTTCATTTTTTTCTTCTCTGTACCCTTTTAAAAATAAACATATAGGAGTAAACGTCACTATTCTTTAAATTAAAAAAAAATTGGAATTTCTTTTTTTATTTTCTCTTATTGTTCCAGCAATAGATTATTTTTCAAAAGTTCATCTGAAAGTGAATAAGATGTGTACCACTTGTCTCCTTTAAAATTAAGTTCTTCCCAAATGATTTTGTGTTTCTCCTTATAAAACATTTATTTTCAGCAGTGTCTCCCTCTTCTAAATCTGGATCGATTTCAGTGGAGAAACAATACTTGCTATTATATTTTTCATCATTCGATTCTTCCTCATAATAACGGCGAAGATAATTTCATTATCTGTGAGTATACTGTTGTACTATATATATATATATATATTAAATACTGTATCTGTTAAATTACTTAAATATCTCAATTCTTCATCATAACTGCAATAGCCGTAGCATAAGGAAGTTTAAGACGAGCTCATGAATTCAGAACTGTAACGGTGATTCTCACGCATGGTATGACATACCCGAAGAGGTGGTATCCAAAAATATATATTTAGAATTCTCCTAGAAGCTAAGGCCTCTCGAAGTATATGACCTTACAGTCAGCTATACGAGAAACTATCCATTTTCCAAAAAAAGTTTAGAAGGAGTTTTGAATAAAGTTAGACGGTGGGTATGACATACTCTGCACGAAATGTGCCAGGTTAAACAAATATAATTGAAATATTTTGTCTATAGCTATTCTTTTAAATTTTATGTAAATTGTTTTAAAAATACACACATTTGATTCTCTTTAGAACTATATAAACTGTGAAAAATATAAAAGACATATATTTCACAGTTCCTTATTTTTTGGATCCTCAGTTAATTGAACAAAGATTAGCGTAATATTTGATTTATTAGAAAATTTACATTAGTAAATTGGCTGCAATGATTTGAATTCAACTATTTTTTAGAAGCATATTTAAACATATTGAAAAACATTCAAAACTTTAACTTTTGCTATGATTGTGAATTACCGTAACATCCGGCCTATAACGTGCACTTTTAACACAAAAAATAAGACCGAAATTTACGGGTGCGCGTTATACGCTTGGTATAACAATGATAGCTTTAAAAATAAAAAAAAAATGAGACGGGCATAAAAAAATATTATTCTACGTATATCAAAATAATGTTTACTTAAAAGAAATTACATTCCTTATGAACCTAGTTCTAGAAGTATACTATTTTTTTTTAAAAGTTTTGGTATAGTATCTAAAAAAAATGATTTTACGCATATACATTTCAGATTCCCTCGTAAGAAAGGGAGTGCACGTTACACGGCGAATATGCCTAAAAATTGAAAATTGCAGCTGGAAAGTATAGATGCGTGTTATACGCCGGATTTTATGGTATATCAGGTTATAACGAATGATTAAAAGACGGACAATAGTACACACTCTTTTGGCCGTGTGAACACTTAACTAGTCAGCCTGCCAGCTCGGTGAAAATTCAGAGGCAAATAGCCACGCGTGAAAATCCTCTCGTTATTATATAATATTAACTGTTTTCGATGTAATTGTACTGGGCTCAATTTGAATGTGAATTTGTTTGAATTTAGAAATGACGAATTAAAGTTGATTTAAGCTAACCACCGTAGAAATTATTGAGTGCAGTTTAAAAAGGTTACGTTACACTACTACCAACTACTTAATTTTTTCTTTACTGCTATCAACTGAAATCTTAAATTATACAGAAAATATTGATTTTTTCTTAAGTCTATTCATTTGAGAAAGTTTAGCTTTTTACGACTCTTTCTTTAGAAAATACTAAGCCTAGAAATGGAACAATAAGCATTTTAATTTAAAACTGTAAACAAAAAGTCTTCAGAAGTTGCTATTTTGTAACCGAAAGTTGAAGTCTTTGTTTCCTAAGTACATTGTGGTTCACAGGTGACACCACTAAACAAAATTAAAAAAAAATACATGTATGCTTTATATATTTTTTCAAATCTCGATACCGAAAACAAGTCGTATAACTTAAATCTTTTTAAAACTTAATCCATACAACAAATTTCATTATAACAAACGATATTTATGAAACAATAACCACTTTTTCTCTAAGAATTCAGGGTTTTCATATGATTCTCCTTTAAACATTTCATGAAGATAATTCAAGCATTTAAATTTAACTTCTTTTCCCATGACTTTCTTAGTTATTCATAAATATTCATTTCCTTTTCCATCATTATAAAAATGAAGAATTAGTATTCATTTCTTTGAAGTTCAGAACAATAAGTATTAGTTGTTCTATAAACAGGAGATTTAAAATGACATTTTTCTGCAATCACGCCATCATTCATTTCCATTAGCGTGAATATAATCCCTTGAATACCAAATATTTGTATTCCTGATCTATTTACAGGAAACATCAGTGTCAAAAATTATCGAAAATGGAGTCTTAATTCATAACAGAAGTTGTTACTTTTAAAACAGTTACGCTAATTTTATTCATTAATGCTCATTTATAGATTCTTATGGGAATTATGCAGCCGTTATCGCTCTTTGCCATGGGCGGATGGAGGAACTAATGGGAACTGATTCCTGTCTTGTATGTTTATGAGAATGTTGTATAAATGCTGCATAAATGTTTGACGTGGGTGTTTAAATATTTGATTTACTATTTAAATATTTGATCCATATTTATCATAAATTTAATTTTCTGTATATATTTAGATGTTAAATATAATTATAAGTATTTAATGATATAAATATCAGCATTTACAAATATTTCATAATTGTGGATTGATCTATGGGAGAAATGAGATATTTGTGTACATGTGGTTGTGGAAGATTTGGAACGGAAAGGTGTAATTCCGAATTTTTTATTGATATTCTTACATAAATAAAAGTTATTCAACCAATAAAAGACAATAAAATTGAAACAAAGCTGCTTGTTTCAACTAATTGTCTGTACTCTTTAGATTTGATTTTATTGGAATTGCTTAGATACTCATTTCAGTTCATGCAGAACAAAAAATTCTAGAATTTTTAATTATTTTAAAGAATTTAATGGGATGTTATAAAGAAAGATATTTGTAGTGCTTAGTTACACACACACCTAACACTACTTCTCGATGTTCTTTTCTGTGTAAGTGTTATGAAAGAATATTTTGCATACTATTTTCACTCTTAATATTCCGACATAATTTCTTCAAAAATTAGTATAATATTTTATCTGTTAGTCACATTTTTCTTCAGTGTGATTACGATATATTCAGATTAGTTTACTCGTATATGAAACCACAATTTAGTTTTCAATCCTACTAGCCATCTTAACAGATTTCTAAGTTGTTTTTTTCTTCAAATGCTCATTAGTGTTAAATTCTTTTCATAAATACCCTTGCAATAACTGATAATATTATTCGAGTATTTTTGTGAAGATAATTATTTTAAAAATGCCACAAATGATACTATAAGAGCTATAAAATACTTCTCGTGAGAACTTTTAAATCTCTAAACATTTAAGCTCACAAGTAATGTATTGCGTAAGTTTAGAAGTGTTTTCAGTATTATGAAACGTTTCACTTCATTTCTAATATTTATATCGGTTAAATCTGTTAGTTGAAAGGTAATTCTGAGAAGTTTTCTAGTTTCATCAAGAAATTTGTTCCCATTTTAGTCAGATCTCTAATGATATGGGCAAGACAAAGCTCTCGTAAGCTCATTTCGAAAGCATATTCTCGTTGATATATCCAAAGATGTGGCAACATATTCTACAAAACGAGGCAAAGGTCTTTTTTTGCGGCATCCAACAAATGTTGCCGTGTAGCGTATACTACATCCTCGGGAATCGAGTTTAACAGAAAACAGTCCTGTGGATAATTGAATACAGATTTGAGGTTTCTTATGAACATAATTCTGTGGACTTGATCGTAATAACTTTTTTAGAAAACCCTTTGAAATGTTGGTTAGAAGGCTATTAAAATGAGAATGACTCAAGTGATACATTCTATTACTCTGAGAATGTAAAATGGCGAATTAAAAAGGAAATTTCCATTTTTTACTAGGCCCAACAATTGCTACATGTAATATACGTGTTCTTAACGCGAATCAATACTATACAGTGCATAAGTTGTTTCATAGGAGATGACATATTTTCTAGAAAATAAATCAATGCCTCATATGACGGTGCTAGCGGCAAAATGTTTACATAAAAACGTGTGTCAATTTTGCAATGGATACCAAAAATCCTTGATCAATCTCCTATAACATTACTTCTGAAACTTTCAATATTTGCGACCCAATTTTTTCAGTCATAATTTTCATCGCGCTACATTCACACAACTATGAATGGAATACAGTGATAATATACCTCGATGCGAAAGCTATATATATACGACAATACGAAAGCTACGTATAAGGCGACTTAAATTATGAACTGCACAAATTATCAAGATAAATATTATATTTTGTATATGACAATTCTATGGAAGTCACTAGTAACTACTAAACTCGTTTTTAATTTAGTATTGGTAAATTAATTATCAAACATTTTTATCGTACTGATACATTTATAAGTATCATTTATCAGTGTGAAAGTGCATTTTATTTTTTTATTATGCCAGAATGTATTTTGTTTTGCTTCCTTTCAGTAAATTGATAATAATTTTAAATCTTTTATTTTCGACTTTTCAATATGCTCACGCCCTGCGCCCCTCGTAGTGATATCCCGCCATCCTAGGGGAATGCCCCTCAGTTTGAAAAATGCTGTCCTATAAGGAATAATTGAAAATTATCAAGAAGATGGTTCTCAGTTTTTCTAACTTATTTATAACAGGTAATATTATCCGTAGTGAGAAATAAAAAATACTAACCGAACTCCCCAGTCTCTGATTAGTTTGTCCCATAATTAAGCATTTCAACGCAATGCCCCTCCCTCCTCATAAGCCTAAAATAACGTTCTGGTAATCAAACGGGCACATTTTTTCATCTGTTTGAAAAAATACATTTGCATAGTTCCTTATTATCATCTGTTCTATTGCAAAGTAATGTAAATAATATTAAATAGTATCCATTAAATTTATACTTTTCTATTTATGTAGTTTAAAGTTAGGCTTATAATTTTAAACTATAGGATTGTTCTTCACCCACCGAAATACATTATTTATTTTAATGTTTGCATAATAATAATTGTTTTTGAAAACATTGATGCATTATAAAAAAATGCGCAGACGTGTTTTTACTAAATGACTGATAGTTTCAATGAGAACGGTGATATGCTTTTAAGAATTTGGGAACAGTAAATGATCTACGACGCAGTATTTTTTCCACCAAGTTTAGTATATTAATTGTTTGTGAATATCACATTTTAAGGGAACTTGAAAATTATTGCCTATGAGCTCGCGCCAATAACCATCTGACTACCGCGGCCAGTTTTATGTTTAAGATTCATAAGAATCAAGTTTTGAACCTTCAAGTATTATTTTAAACATCATTCAATTAATGCTTTGAGCTATCACAAATTATACTTTTTACGTATAGTTTTTTTCCTTTAGAATTGAAAAATAATTATAAAGATGTTGTAAACATATTTATTAAATGTACATATATGAACATGAGCTGTTTCTGAAAAATATAGCATATCTGATACGAATGTTGCTTCCATACCAGTGAATTACAGTGGTTACGAGCTCGTGGCTGGTGTTATTTTAGTCCAATTATGATGTCTAGTTTGAGTCGTGGTATCACTAAAGAGCTACTTTGAGATGCACGTTAGTTGAGAGTTGCTGATGCACTTTAGTTAGCGTGGAAATTTGGAAAGTGAAGTGCAAGTTCTGGTATCGCTTACGGCACTCGACTACGGCTTAGAATTAGACCCACCGTTACTAGTTCTCTTACAGCTTCAAAGCACTTCATTAATAAACAACCCACCATAAATCTTGATATATATATATATATATATATATATATATATATATATATTGTTACGTAGATCCGGGTTCGAGGATTTTATGCAAAAAACAGTCCCAAAGAAAATAAACAGTTCTTCAAGAGCGGTGAAAATTTATTATCAATAATCCAATCCTTTAAATATAGGATTCCACAGCAATATTCACAGAGCAAATCTCAGAAGGTCTTCACACCTTCAAAAGCAATCAAACACAATTATCAGTGCTTAAATACGCGTATGTAAAGATTATTCACAAGCACATCCGAGCTAATTGCTAGTCAAAACAATGCTCACTATTCGCTGGTTGAAATCAGATTAACTGCGGCTGGCACACTGCTCTATTTATAAACCCGACGAAAACTTAAAGAAAAATCCACACGCGTTATAGAGCGTGAAATTAGTGGCGAGATCCACTACTTTATAGAAGAATCTAGAGGGTCGCAAACTCGCCAACATGTTCTCCAATAACGCCAAAGTCGCCATATTGGCAGCAAACCTGGTCGTTAAATATGATGTCAACTTGGCTCTATCGCCAAGGTTTCGCCAATTTCTCATTGAATCGCCACTATTGCGTAAGGGACAACGTTTGCTTGTGAATATTACAATTTTATCATAAAATAAATATAACATAGAGTAATATAAATGCTTTGCACAACCAAATACAAATTATTTACAGTGTTTACGCAAAATTTGTAACAATATACATATATATTAATTCTAATGGGGCTGCCGATTGGAATTTTACCATTAAAGACCAAGTACATTCCTCGAGAGTCGGTATCTCTTATTAGTGACACCCCATATATATTATAGACCAATAACCCCAAGTAATTTTGACACTTAGTTTCTTCCTCATATGGAGGCACCTGATCTCTGGGGACGCGAAATCGTACTAGGAATTCAGTTTCGCCTTGAGCTCCCAAGCCCAAAAGACACCCAAGGGATCTTTTACATGCAGCATAATCATATGACAAGGACACTGCTGATTTTTTGCATCATGAAAATCCACCAATTTGCACCGGGGTCGAAACCGCCAACTTATGCGCACAAAGGCAGTATCAAATCAACTACGCCACCCAGCCCGCAACCTGATACGAATATTTAAACTTTTTAAATTGAAGCAGGGTTTACTTATGGAAAATGTTCATGGTGAAAATCAAAAGGTAGAAAATTAATTAATAAAAGTAATTTCACATTTTCACATTCATAGAAATTATCTTCCTTTAAAACAAATTACAAAAACGTTGAAAATAAAATTAATTTAATTGAATGAAATAACATAAAAAATAAAATAAAAAACACTTTAATTACTTAATGAAGCTGTTTCCAATTTATTTCTGAACTTACCCGTCACTAAACATCTATAAGAGAAATCATAATCTTTCAACATTTTTCCGTTTAGTTAAAAAAGAAGAATACAATTCTCTGAGCTAAACTAATGAAGCAAGTTATACTCGCTAATGTGAGGACAGTATAAATATTGACTATTTTATATGTGTGGAATGCGTTGTAATTAGCACATACCGCCTACTTTTTTTATATTTACTAAGT
Source organism: Trichonephila inaurata madagascariensis (assembly GCA_019973955.1). NCBI lineage: Eukaryota > Metazoa > Arthropoda > Arachnida > Araneae > Nephilidae > Trichonephila > Trichonephila inaurata. Next base: position 11,191 of record BMAV01026813.1, on the reverse strand, counting down.
GAAGCAAAACGCTAGGCAGAATTTTTTTTTATAGTTGGAGACACCAGGTGCTAAATTTCTCATTGTTTCATCCTTGTCTTAAATGCCATAAATTGCTTTTTTGTTTGCATACTCTTTATTACAATGAATTATTACACACATTAAACATTTCGGGTAAGAATATATCACAAATGGGGAAATAAGAAAAAAAAATAACAAAGGAGCATATTTTTATGTAATAAACGTGCACTAATTTAGGTTATTCTTTCTTAACATAATTTTTTACTTGCTGTCACAAAATATTAAAAGTCGGTGGATTCTTGCAATAAGTATGCTATAGTAATGAACAATTTCTGAAATAAGCAGAAAAAATAAAATTGGTGATTTATTGTTATGTAAAGCCATTTAGTTAATTAGCCATTCAGTTGTTATATAAAGTCATTGTAGCATTTTGAATGAAGAAGTAAAATACTCGTAAAAGTAACTTACTGTTTTAACAAAATGAATGGAATATAGAAAAACTGAGACAAAACCTTACTTTTGTTTAGAAAGCAATAATAAATCTAAACTACAACGAAAACTTTGCATCAAATAGTACAACATTAAGGCTTAAGGTATTCGACAACGTTCGGAACCATGATTTTAAAAAGCGCATAAATGGATAGGATAATTTTCATGATATTTAGTGTCACTTAGATTAGAATACATGTATACAATTGTTTTAAGGACATTATGACAAAAAAAAAAATTATTTAAATACACTATCTTGGCAAAAAATTAACTTAGAATAACTTTTCCCCCCAAATGTTCTCCTTTTGTAAAAAATGCTTTTATTGTATTAATATTTTGCCTGTATATAGCTCAGACCTTTGTATAGAGGCTCAACTATGTTTTATGAAAAATTCACATTATTTTCAGAGTTACAACCATTTGAAATAATTATCGGCATATTTTCTTAAAATTTCTCCCTTCTGTTTTCGTAAAACATGGATAAACCGACTTCGGAGTTATGCATTTCAAAAATTCTAGTTCAGCCTCTGTAGAGAAGTCTGAGCTGAATGCAGGCAAAATATTAATATAATAGAAACATTTTTCATAAAATTAGAACATTTGGAAAAAAAAATTATTCTAAGTTAATTTTTTGCCGAAATATTGTATTTAAATATTTTTTTCTCAAAATGTCCTTAAAACAATTTTATACATGTATTCTAATCTAAGTGACACTAAATATCATGAAAATTATCCATTTATGTGCTTTTTTAAAATCACTGTTCCGAATGTAGTCGGATACCTTAAAGATAAATTTTGAACTAAATATTTTCCCGTTAACAGTTGCATCAACATTCATATTTAAAAGAAATTATTCTTAAATAGATATGAACATATTCCTATATTTAAATAAATGATAAATGCACACATATTGAGTAAATGATAAACATGTTAAAAAATGTGTTTTTTTCAGTTTTATATACATTTTTAAAATTTAAAAATTTTGCTATTGAGTGAACAAAAACACAATCTGGTAATATCTATAATGATTTCATCTCCAATAGTGTTTTTTTTTAATGATTTCTGGAGATCTAACTAGCCAATCTATTCAATGATTACTCTCCCTTTCCAGAAATTCGTCGACCAGATGTCCTCCTTTAAAATAAATTCATGGCCAATTACAACCTTGAAAAGGCTAACATAGGGCTAACAAGGTCATCCCTATACTTCACAGCAACCACAGTGCCTCTTTCAAAGACATAGAGGTGTATACGACCATCCTACATGATGGACCTGCCCAGACTATCAGGCCTCCACTATCGTAATGGTCGATTTTTTGGACATTAGAGGACAAGTAGGGGGACCATGGTTCTCTCCATATAAAGTTACGGAGAGAATATACGGAGAAAACAAGGGAATTGGTTCTCATTATATTTATACATTTAACACTTACTTTACATAAAGTAATTACTTCGATAATGAGTAATATATAGCACTGGACTAAAATGGTGTACGTAATTTGATTGACACATTAGATCTGTGTGTGTTAGCATATTAGTTTAAAATTTCTTCAATGAATTTATAACAATACTAGCTGGTATACCCGTTCTTCGCACGGGAGAATTGAAAAATTAAACAATACAAACTGAAGGATAAAGAAATTTTTAATGAGTTAATTTTACGTTAATTGTAAATTAAAAAAAAAGTTTCTTGCATATCTCAGCTGATCAAAAACCATGTTTACTAAATTTTAAGTTTGTAGATATAATAGCTGATAAAAAGATTTTTTTTATTTATAACGCCCAGTAACTCTCTTGTGGTTGATTTATGAAAAAACCTTCCTTCTGCCCAGCAAAAGTAACACACTGTTACAAATTTTGTATAATAAACGCTTAAAATAGTGTAAATAATTTCTATCTCGATATGTAATACGTTAACATTACTTTCTGATGCCTTTATTTTATGTTAAATAGCTGTTAACCGTGACTTCATCCAAGTAGAATTTAACAAAAAAGTGTTTATTCAATTCACGGAGTTTACGAAAACTTAATAATTATGTATTTCCCGTAAGGTAATACCTCTGCTATAAGTATAATGTCGTTCTTCTACTTTGTAAATCGATGTTTCTTTTCTGTTTTATTTATTTATTTTTTTTTTTTTAATTTTTTTTGTTGAGCAAGGGATGAGAGGGACGCATGATGTTTAACACTGTCGATGGGGTGAGGACTGTAAAATCATTAAGATCAAAGGACATGAACGGGAAATATCGCGAGTGGCAGCAACCTAATAAAAGAAAGTTTGATACAACTGCTAGAAATCGTTGAGACAGAAGGCTTGCGAAATAAAATAATCCCTATTGAATAAAAATAATCCCTATTTGAATCGGATATTTTTCACTATTTCATTGGTTTTAATTTTTTTTTCTAAAATAAAAGTAGCCTAAGTTATTCCTTATAACATTAGCTATCTGCCTGAGAAAGTTCCATCAAAATTGGTCCAGCCATTTCAGAGATTAGCCGGAACAAACATAGAGACCTACGGACAAAAATTTTAAAAATTGATTTTTTCATATAAGTACTGTATATACTTTTAAATGCGTTTAGTAAAAAGCTGTTAATTTCTAAATTCAAACAGACATTTCCTTTTTATTTATATGTATATATTTCTCCAATATAAAAAAATATTAACAAAAATATCCAATTCTGATGGAAAAATGTAACTAACTACATTTAAGAAAATATAGACCTTAATTAAAAATTAATTTCTAACTTATTTAGCAATATTTATTCTTAACTGGTTTTGCTAGTATATTTTACTCCGGGAAATATATTTAGCACTACTATAAGATTTTACTGTTCAAAGAATTTGAATACATTTTAAACTTTATTTATCTTTAAAAATTGTTTCTGACAATTCACTTGAAGCTGTCCAATTTTCTACAAAAAGCGAAATATTGTTTTACAAAAATAGGAGGAAAACTTCTTTATTGAATGTGGTTATTCAGTGGAAATTATTGTGTGGAGTTGTTGAATTGGAAGTAAATTGTGTTGACATTCTACCGTTCACTTGTCTATCGATTTTTTCCCGTCACTTCAAAAGGAAATCAATGTTACAGTGCTCCTCTGACAGTCTAAGAATAGAGCCACACACGTGCAATTACTGTTTGATTGAGATTTTACACACAATACTACATTTCATATTTTTAAAAAACCTGACTTCGGAATTGTGTTTCCAGCTGAATAAGTAATAAATTTATATATATAAAATACTTTAACAATAAGTAAATAAAATTACAAGAAACACTGAAAAGTAAGGGAAACCACCGAATGGGCTATATTTATATGCAAGAATATTTTTTGATTGAGCAGTGTTTTTCTTCTGTTCATGATTACACTGATTAATTTAATTTCAGAGAGATATTTTATCTTAGCCTTCCGTTTTGCATTTGATAATTTTTCAATTCAGTTATTGCTGCGTTTAAAAGTGCATTTGTCTCACTTAAAATGTGTATTATTAGAAGAAATTTAGATTGTATCAACCGATAATTTGTCAATTGACACTATTCCTAAATGTAGTTAATCTTAAAAACTCTCTAGAGACAAAAAGTTGTAATATAAACGGAGAATTAGCATAATTTTGAAAAAAAAACTTAATTATACTAAAAGCAAAAATATACACTTCGACACATTTCTTAGTTTAGGGTTTTTCTTCTAACTTGATGTAACTCTTTTATAATTTCTCTTAACTTTTAATGACTGTAGATGGATTTCATCACACAGCTGCTATGGTTTGGTTTAAAACACCGTTTGCCTAAAAGGTTGTCAAAACTGGCTGTAAATGTTTGGTCTCCTAATATTTTATTTTATAAAAATAGAATAATTTTTTTAAAAAAAATTAAATTCGTTTTTTATTATTAAAAATTCTTGAAAATTGGAATACTTTAGAAAAAGTACTGTTGTAAGAATAAAAAAATTGAATGTAATGCTAAATTTTAAAAATGATATTTATTCTTCCAAACATGTATTTTGTTGTTGTAATAATATATTATTGGGCAATAAATAGAGTTACTTCGGATATATATTCAAGAAATTCTGCTTTTTGGCTTCCCACGCATCTACATATTTTCAAGCTTTTTCTCCTATTTTTTTTTCGTAAGATCAAATTAGAAAAGCTATTTTAAACGATTTTTTCTAAAGTTTACAAGATTCTGATTAATTATTCATCATTTATTTTATTTTGAGGTAAAGTTAACGAAATGCTTTTCTGTATTACAAATTCACTAAAACAAATATATATCTTCAATAAGGCACAAGCCCAGTGACTGATGGGTAGCTTATCGCGCTTCCACGTCACACGCTCGGGATTTAAACCCCGAGCTGAGCAAGATCGACTTAGCTTATCATCTCTTCAGCGGGTCGATAAATGAGTACAAAGCTTGCTTGGGAACTAAACAGTGAGGGTTTCTCGTCAGACTGGCCACTTGGCTGGAACATCTGCTCATACACTTCAATACACCCAAGATCAGGAAAATTGAGATGGGCACAGTTGGTCTTGGCCCTTATGGGCTGTTGTCCCACTGAGTTTAGTTTAAGTCACAGAAAAAAAGAAAAAAAATAGAAGCATGCGTTATGTCTCTCAAAATAACCTCAAAACCATTCTGTCATAACGTGAAAGTAAAAAAAAGTTTACGACTGGAAATTTGCTTCCAGGAATTATCTTTTGCATGTTCAGAGATCCTTCGGTAAGAAGGTACTCAGAAAGTTAAAATTAAGTTGCGATTTTAAGGCATGGAAATCAGATTTAGGGTGAAGAGATTGAGACAGAGCTTGTGTGTTATTGCAGATAAGGGTTGATAAGTTTTGATTTTTATTCTTAGCTTCCTGTCTATACTTCTTGTTAAGGAAAAATAACCTTGTTAATAAGTAATATGAAAATATTGTAACTAATGTAAATATGCATATTCTGCAACGATAATGTATAAAATATAAAATGACATTGACCGGCTTTAAAATATCTCATCAAATTTGATTTTATCTTCTCCCTCTGGGTTTGGTATTTTATGACAAAGTATCACGAAATACGTTTGAAAACATTTTTACAGATTTGCGTGAAAGTTCTTCAGAAAAATAAATAATTATTTATGGAGCTTTAATAGTGAATATTTAAATAAAATACTTCGAATTTGTTTTTTTTTTTCTTGTAAAATATTAAATACTATTCTTCAGAAAACCAGCTTGTATCCCATTTCTGGAAGTGCAGAAGTAAAGTTACTACAGTACTTATTGTCTTCTACAATATTTAATTCCTTTAAATTTGTTTCTATGTAGTTTTTTATTGCTACATATGATGTGTGAGTTGAGAAATACTTTTCTCTGATATACGTTGCTCATATTTGATATGTATGAGGAAATTTTTTAAATGATAAATTTGGTTTCACAAGTGTATGAGAGTTTCTATGTGCTATGCATAAATTTATAAACAAAACCTAAGACTCTGTTCTTGCTTAAATTTAAGTTTTAACGTCGACGCTATTGATATGTAGATATGTTGTTACCTAAACTTAAATCCCAAGCCTTCTAATTTTGGATTGGAATTATTTATTTATTCATGTTCTTCTCTTTTGCGAAATACTGTTTTAAGGCATTGGTTTAACGCTGTAATTTCCTTTGACCTCTGTTGTCAGAAATCATGTACAAAGGAAACATCACATTGCAAAGATTTTCTGCAATATCATAACAAAAATCTACCTTCTCGCAGCCGATTTTAATGGCTTCGTTCAAATTCTAAGCTGACAATATTTCCTTCAGAATTTCCTTAAAGGCATTTTTGACTCAAATCTATAGCTCGCAACACCTAATCCAGAAAGTAAATAACGTTTACAAAGTTTGCATCGCATATTTAAACAAACGTCATTTGCGTGTTTATAGCGGCAACATAAATATTCTTATTCATCCATCATAAATTTTTATTTGTTTGAAATTAGGCTTCTTGACCTTCATTACAGCTTGAATCCTACGTGGGAGTGACAAATAAAATCGTGCCCAATATTCAAGGGACTTCGCATCCATTCTTAGTATACTTAAAGTTTAGGTAATGAATGCAATAGATGACACCAAGCACATAATTCACAGGGTGAAAATGACCAGAGAGAATATTGCGATAAAATTTGACTTCGATCTTTCGTCTCGGATTTATGAGTAGCCCCCCGAAAATGCCAAAATATCGCGCCTTCCACCATCATTACCCCTTTTCGTACCTGACAGTAGAAACAAGACAGTAAACATAAGGTACTTGTGCTGGTAATTGCTGGGCGAGCACACAGTTGTCTGAAATGATGTAATTAAGGATATGCCGACCAAATAATTTATTCCCCCTACTGCTGTACTCATTTTTGGTGTCTTCGGCATTCCAGTCGTCGTTTCACAGTATTCCGTGGGAACACTAACGAATTTTTAATGCTTACTTTGTCCTAAATAGTAGCTACTTTCAGATTTTGAGTAATTTTGGTACATATTAAACACTGCAAATGAATGTTTGCTTAGAAGATTTTCTGTAAAAGAGTAGTCTAGAGTTTAAGGGTGAATATCCTTTTCAAAGTTCATCTTTCCCGAATGGACAACTTCGGTTTTCGCTCCTATCATTCTGTTTTGAAGAGGATATATTTCTTAGGTTAATGCAGATTGACTCTTGACACAATATTTTGAAACACCCACAAGGTTGGTTATTCTCGACAAGAACGCAACAACAAAGCGAGCTTCACAGTCCATACTTTTATGCACATAGGTCATAATTATGATTTTCTGGAAACATAATCACTCTCAAATGCTCGGCTGATAATTTACTTTTCGTAGCCCCTAGATGGTGCATAATTTAAACAGGTAGAGGGCTGTAGTGGACGGTCGAAGTCCGGCACATTCTGAAATGAAGGAACCTATTATCTTGTCCTAAGACTGCACATGTATGCAAATTATTGCATCAAAAAGTCATCACACAGTTCTAACACGTATTAATCCTAACTAATCACAGCACAACATGTCACCTTGATGTAATTATTAAAGAAAAAAAGCAACTTTATTTGTCTTCCTAAGAAAACATTCAGAGTTCAGCGAAACATATTTTTATGCGTTTTTTTATGTATCTTAATGCCACGTTGTTGTCTGATTTTCTCTTGTTTTAAATTTTCTGTGCATTATTTATTTATTTATTTTTTTTGTTATTAAAAAATGACAGAATTTATTTAGAATTGCAAATGAAAAAACTACATTTTCTGATGCATTTAAACTTGCTGATAATGTTCTGCATATTGGCATCAGAGGAGTAACTGACTTGATGGTCATGCCAGGGCTTATTAATCTTGACTTCGCTGATATAGAAACAGTAATGAGCGAGATGGGCAAAGCGATGATCAACGAAAGCAAAATTTGTAGTCTGTTTGAGACTGAACAACATGAACTTAGAAATAAGGAAATACATATTCGAAAAACTTTAATCTAAATATATCTCTAGTAATTTGGTATGAATTAGATGTATAAATTACGAGCATACCTGGAACAGCTGTTAAAAATAAAATTAAGTGATAATGTATTTTCCTTCAGTTTTCTTTGATCCTTACTTATGCTGATTTTATTTTTGGAAATATTCCACACAAGTTTTATTGATCTACTTAAAGGATTCGACGTAAAAAAGTTTCCTGTCTATTTTCCAATGAAAAAAAATATATTATGAACAAGTGAAACTTCACACATGTGGATTCTTTTCAATTTGATATTTATTTTTGGGTGTAGAATGTTTTTAAAAATTTACAATGCGAACAGCGTACACTTTTTACACACTAATACAATTAAATGTTTGTTTAAGTATTGAATAGTCTCATGCTTAAGCTCTAATTAATTTAAAAAGTAGAATATATTTTCCACATATTTGGAAACGAAATAAGAGAAAAATGCTTAAAGTATAATACTGTTTTTCAATTTTTCCACCTCAAGGCGTAAAACATCGAAAATGTTTCAAAATACCAAACAGCGTCATTTACTGAAGATAGTAACAATAAATATTTGTAAGTAACATTTTGTCAATATTTAATTACGTGTTAATTATACATATTAAGATTCAAATTTTGTTTGCGGAAAAAAAATATTAGAAATCTCTAAGTAAAATATAAATGCGAGAAATTTTTTTTTCATTTATTGGGGAATAATTCAAGCATGACTGTTGGAACCATTCAGAACCCGGAAGATCTACGCAATATAATTCATTGATATAAAAATGTTTCTGTAAAAATCCTGAACATTCCAGAAAAATAAGATTCTCAGAACGCACCCTATTCAATCAAACATCGAAAAAAGTAATAAATGAAAAAAAATGGCAAAATGGAGGTTAATTTTCCGTGTCCAACCCAGATAGAGCCTCTTGTACCAGAGCCTTTAGGCTAAGTACTGACAACATTTGAGTAGACGGCCGGTAAACATCAAGACAAATATTTAATCCGTTTGAAAGAACTACTTCATTTCACTCCCACTGACATTTATTAGACTGCTTTGTGAGAAAATAAATCTGATCAGTATTCATTTTATCTACGCTTAGAATGAGAATTGTCGTTGGGGTGGAACTTATTTTAACAGATTATTGATAAAATTATTGACAGCATTTTGAATGTTCAATTAATCAATATTATCGTTCTCCGTCATAACTCGCTTTCCTTAAATGAAATTGGACTAAGTTTATTAATAAGTATTTATAAAAAAAACCATCACGTATATGTATAAAAATACATATTAAATGCGTATAAATTCCTTTTTTTACATGATACAAGAGTAAGATTAAGTTTGACTGTAAAAAAACTTTTTGGAGGTTTATGAATATTCAGAAAATACACGTTTTAAGGAACCATTTCAGTGGCAAAACTACCATGTTTGAATCAGTTGATGATAATACGAGGAATGATTTAGACAATTTTTTTTATAAATCTCTTGAACCTGAAAAAAAAATATGTCTGTAATGTACAAAACATGTTCATAAACCATGTTATGAAACATATACATTAGCTAGAAAAAGTCTGCGCTACTATTGCTTACATGAACAACGAAATTTTTTTTTAAAAAACTGTAATTTTAATATTTTTTTAACTATATTTTATTTAGTTTCATTTTAAGGATTCAAAATAACAAAAGTAAATTTGGTTTGCCTTTGTAGATTTTAAAATAAAGACATTTTTATAGAGATACAAAAATACTTCATTACAGTCAATTAATTTTTAAAAAAAATATTTTATTTTTAATATGCTCGCAACCCCTCGTAGGGTTATCGCCCCCCCAGGGGGACGCGCCCCACAGTTTGAGAAACGCTGCCTTACGTTTTATTTCAGAAAATATAGATTGGTACGAATAATGTTTGATGTACTAAACATGAGGTGTCACCGAAAATAACGCGAAAACTCTACACAGCTAGATTCCACCATAGGAGTTCATGAAAAGTGCCCCAAGGACTATACCTGTACTATCCATGGTATACGAGAATAATACGAAAAAGAAAGTATGACGTCAAAGCCAGTTCATGAAAAAAGCACAATAATGAACACATCAACACATCATGCAGTATTTGCAAACATTTAAAAATACAGATGTCAAAGTGTCTACTGAGCATATCGAGACAGGTTTGAGCTCGCAGTGGAATGGCCGAATGCATACGTCGTGGCAGCGTGGTGTCCTCCAAAATACAAGCAGCATGCAGATGAACAACTAAGTCTGTTTGTAAAGTCATCACGTCTTGATACATCAATTCCTTGAAATTACCCAATTGGAAAAAAAAAATGAAAAAGTGAGAGATTTGGTGATCGTGGGGAAATAGAACTTTACCCACATGTCTAATCTAGCGTCCTGGGTATGCTACATCCAGCCCATCTCGTACCGAAGCACAAAAATGCAACAGAATTCCATCATGAACCATTATGCATCATCACTCCTTCATCAACATTTACAGAACTTTTCTTTTGAACTATAGATTGCACACTTAGAGTTTTCTGGGTATTTCATATGAGATCCCAACGAGACATTTGGTTGAGCAGAGTTCGGGTGATATTTTAGGGACAACCTATATATAACATTGGGGAACTATTTTGATATCACGGCACAAGGCGCCAAGCACTGCTTGTTGTCACTGGAATGGAATCCAAGATGACGACCAAGCGTTTTAAAATCGTTATTGAGTTAATTTTAAAGAATTGTTTTGAAAAACATTGAAATATATTTCAAATGAAGAATATAGGAAGAGATTGAGAATAACCAATATCAAACAATATAAATAATGAATATCAATATAATATAATAAAAAGGTACATGTATTAATAATAATGTTTGTAGCATATTATAATAATATCTTATAATATAATTTAATAGTAATTATATATAATATTCATATAGTATGACTTAATGATAATTATTACATATAATAATCATATAATGTAATTTAAAAGTAATTATATAAAAAAAGAACAATCACCGTATTATAACGTATAATAAACTTATACATAAGAATACTCATATGACATAGTAATTAGAAATAAATAACATAATAATAATTAGAAATAAATAAAAATAAAAATTATAAATACATAGCAAATTTAAATTGAAATAATAACCCCAAAATATAAAAATTTTTTTTAAAAAATAAATAAAAAAAAATTATTTTAAATAATGATATTAAGCTTTTAATAAAAGTATTTTTT
>BMAV01026812.1:117598-138859 GCA_019973955.1 Trichonephila inaurata madagascariensis | reverse complement strand
GGCTATCGAAGACCCTAGTTTAATTACAGGAAGAATACAGTAAAAATAATAAAAATTAAAATGTAATGAAATTTCGACGTTATAACATTCACTGTTAATTTTTTTTGAAGAAGAAGAAGATTATAGAAAATGTAAAACAAAACTGTTGAAAATTCTTCGATATTCAAAATGTGCAATAAATCAGCAAAAAATTTCACATTATTTTATAGAGGCACTATAACATGTTATTCCTGAAATGACGCTCTCACCTTCTTTTCATCTATGATTCTATGTTTATTATAAAGTGGTCGCGGTAGCCTTGTGGTCATGGTCAGGTACTTGCAGTCAGCGTTTGTTGAATCGCGGGTTTCAGTCCAGGTGCCTTCAAATACCCGACGTGTAGAGAGGCTGATGTACGTTAGAAATGTCGAGGGAAGTCAGCATTCTGTGGAAGTCAGCAGATTGCGGTGCCAATTTAAATGTCATCTTCGTCACGTGATCGGGATTCAAAGTTCTAAGGTCCGTCCCCAATAGCCAGCTTGTTACATAAAAGTGCAATGTTAATAAGCTCACTTATTTCAATACTTATTTTCTTATTATTACTTTTCCAATATTGTATTAGTTTACCAACATTGGAAAGAATCTATATCGATATTTTAACACCTTAACTAGTTTGCTCGTACACAATACGGGCTTCCGAAAGCTGACCACAACAGGCTTTCCCGTATGCTGTACGCACAAACGTTTGCAAATATTAAAATATTTGCACATATTTTTAATCCCTATAGTGAGATTATTAGTGCTAATGTTTTTAAGGTATCCGACTACGTTCGGAACCGTGATTTTGCAAAAGCGTATAAATGGATAATATTTATGATATTTAGTGTCACTTACATTAGAAAATGTTTATAAAATTGTTTTAAGAATAGAATTACAAAATAAAAAATTATTTAAGTACAATATTTTGACAAAAAATGAACATAGAATGACCCATTTTCAAAATATTTTCCTTTTGCAAAAAATGCTTCTATTATAATAATATTTTGCCTGTATATAGCTTGCGACATGGCCATCGTTCGATAGCTATGTCGTGGGGTTTCCGCGTAAATTAGAGGTGTGGGATTCTCTCTCGGAATGATATATGAGACATTCTATAATTCTTAATATGACTTTTATTAAGAATTTAACTTAAATTACTTAGATATCGAACAAACTTATATTAAGTGAGAATAAACCACACAACACGTAGTCTTAACTAACTCAGATCGCGCAATTAGATCACTTATTAATATAAATATATTATATCTGCCTAATCTCGTCCCAATAATATACTAGCGTTCAGAATATAATATTCCTACCTTGGTTGAATACTCAACGGTTCAATCACTTTCAGGTAGGCTGTTGGGCTCGCGTGCAATAGTATGCACCTTGTAGTATTGGCTTGATATCCTTGATGCTTTGGTAGGCCATCAAATTACACATCTACTTTTTCCAAACAAGAGCTTTCTCTAAATTGCCATCCTTGCTCACTAAACTTTCTATCCTTTTAAAAGTTATCTTATTTGCATCTATGCTTCGTTTCACTTCTTGGATTTGGGTTGGAAAAGTTTTGCCATTAATCGTGGCCGTCAAAGAACATAGAGGTTATGTTAGAAGAAGAACGCGAGCGATGTCACAAGCTCAGACCTCTATACAGAGGTTCAACTACAATTTTTGAAATATATAACTTAGAAGTGGGTTTATCTATGTTTTATACGACAACAGAGGGGCGAAATTTTAAGAAAAAAACGCCGATAATTATTTCAATGGGTTGTAACTCTTAAAATAATGTGAATTTTTCAAAACTCGTAGTTGAGCCTCTGTACAGAGGTCTGAGCTATATATAGGCAAAATATTATTATAATTGAAGCATTTTTCATAAAAGGAGAATATTTTGAAAAAAGGTTATTCTAGTTAATTTTTAGCCGAAATATTGTATTTAAATAACTTTTTTTTTTGTCAAAATGTCCTTAAAACCATCTTATACATGTATTCTAATCTAAGTGACACTAAATATCACGAAAATTATCCATTTATGCGCCTTTTTAAAATCACTGTTCCGAACGTAGTCGGGTACCTTAATTGTAACTATTTAATAAAAAGTAACTAAAATAAAATTTGTCATTGTTAAGTAGGAATTGACATAATTTTTTTTTATATTCTTATTCTTATTTTGTGTCGCACTCAAAAAGTATTAATTTAATCTTTTTTAAAATTTGCTGATTCTTCATTCCATATTTATGCCTGGGGCTCCGAAGATCGAAGGGCGATTCGGCAGGAGAGTACAGTTTCACTACCACAAAGAAAAACAGAGACAGTACTGTCACGGTTGAGATACGATTTGACCTATAAATAATTCCTTTTTATTTTTGAAAGTGAAGCGTGTTAACGCTGGCAGACGACTAGCGGGAGTCAATGTCATGAGCACCGAAGCATGATGCAACACCCACCCCCTCTTCAACAGCCCCTTCTCGAAACTACTCAAAATGTACCAGATTTATAACTGACGACTTAACTTTCTTTGAGTTGTTGCAGATTTGTTGTTATACCAGTTTTTATTCTGAACAAAGGAATTCGATTTCTTTAAATCCCCATTCGTGAATTACTATTCATTAGTATTTTCCAATTATTTGACTTTGAAGTTCGGATTTAATCAAAAAATTGAAAATTTCTCATTAATATCACATGAAAGAATTTGAAATAATAACTTGTGTTTTATGAGGAGTTTTTTAGGCATCTCTACTTATGGCAATTACAGTAAGACCCCGCTTAACGCGAGTTATACGTTCCATCAAAGTTGAGCGTAATATGAAACAGCGTTAAACGAGGTTATCTTATCATGTAAATAATGAGGTTAGGGGAAAATGGGTAGAGAATTGGTCAGGTACTTTACCATTAAATTTTTAATTATGTTTTTTATAACAATGAAACAAAAATTTATTTCTTACAAATATAGAAACATGATTAACGAATATACATATAAAAATAAATAAAATTCTATGTCAGTATGTTTGCATTTCAAATCATTCAGTTTCTTCAGTATTGCCAATTTTCTGCCTTTTTATCAAGAAGGTAGATTGGCTTAATGGCATTTTGCGTTCAATTTCGTCGTCAATCCATATAGAAAGTCGTTTTTCTATGTCCTCTATTGTATTATTTCTAGAACGGATAATTCTAGTTGCAGAGCTTGTCGGTGTTGCAATTGCCAATGACAATATATTTTCTTTATTGTTAAGAATTGTCCTTATTGTTGAAGTTGCCAAATTTAATGCAGCACCAATTTGAGATGGACGTTCACCAGTATCTGATCTTCTAATCACTTGCATTCTAGTTTCTAGTGAAATGCTTTTTCTTGTTGCTTTATTTTAGTGTTTTTTTATTATCAGTCCTGATAAAACTAAAAATCATAATATTTGTCACCATAGAAATCGTTATATTTATTATATAAATTTATACTTACAATAACGTCAACAAATGTTTGAAACGATAAAAATACGTTCGTATAACACTGCAAGAAAGAAGAAACACAGATAAACTGCTTCGGATATTGGGAAGCCTAACGCTGCGTGCAATTTTGGGGAATCCCACAATTCAAATAAAAGAGCGTTAAACCGAAACAGCGCTAAACGAAACAGCGTTAAGCGGGGTCTTACTGTATTCCAGTTTTTGACCTTTAGAATATTTAGGTCTTTTTCGACACAGTCAATCCATCTTAACGGGGGTCTGCCCCGAGGTCGATTTCCCATGGGCTTTGACAGAAAGATTTTCTTGCAGCAGCAATCTTCATTCATTCTAGCCAGATGATCAATTCATTTAAGTCTCTGTAATTTGACAAATTTTACAATATCAGGCTGTTTGTAAATTTTGTACAGTTCTAAGTTAGATCTTCTCCAAGATCCATTCACTTGGATCCCCCCAAAATGCTTTTAAAATCTAAATTTCTTAAATTCTAAAACACAAAATTTTTAATTTACAAAACTCTTATTAGACCAGCTCTGACATATGCATCTGAGACTTGGACAATAACAAAACTTGAAGAAAATCGAATGGTATCTTTTCAGAGAAAAATACTTCGAAGTATACTTGGAGGTGTAAACGAAAACAATAGCTAGAGGAGAAGAAGATACAATTTCGAATTATATAGAAACTTATTATAAAGAAGAAGAAATACAAATTACGCTTGGAGAGGGCTTATTTAACAAAGACAACATTTTTTTAAAAAATTTATTATAAAGAATATGTAAAAGACGAGATAAATTTTGTGATACCGCCCCCCTTGGGTGACCGTATCTTTGATTGTCAGCGTGAGCTAGAGGTGTAGGGTTTGCAAAAGGAATAGACATTTTTGATTCTTAATATGACTTTATTAAGAATGGAACTTAAATGACTAACAATTTAGATAATATTAATTAAGTGAGAATCTATAATGAACAAACACACAGTAATAGTTAAACCGAATCGAGTAACTTAGACCACTATAATAATTTAATCCACCTACTCTCACTTCTAATAATATTACACAAATCCTAATATCAAATAATCAATCCTACCTTATCCAAATTTAGATTCAATCTTTATGTGGAAACGTCTGGGCACGCGTGCAATGGTATGCACCTTGATTTAATGGCTATCTTCCAGGTAACTTCACAATTGGCTGTCAATTCACACTTGTGTCTCTTTCCTACATAACATTCCCCAAATTGCCATTTCACTTACTGAAACTTCTGTTATCTAAAAGCTATCTTATTTGCATTTCTTTTTCACATTTCACTTCTTGGGTTTTTGTTGGAAAAGAGTTGCCATTAATCTTGGCCCCCAAAGAACCCAGAGGTTATGTTAAAGAAAAGACGCGTGAGCCGGTCACAATTTGTGTAGAAAATAAAGAGGAACATTCCTTTCTTTTTAAATAACACAAAACAGACTGAGAAAACGCAATTTTGATAATTTGAGCAAAAGATTAAATCCTATATTTTTAAACCAATCAAATAATTGCTTAATTTGCACTCATCCTGACCCAATAAAATAATTACGTTTTCGATTACATTCGCCAAGTACCTTAAAAACCTAATTTTACTGAAGTGATGCAAATGAATGACATTTTATTTCGCGAATCCCATAATGTTTAATATAAAACTCATAAATTATTTCATTTCAGTTTTAATAAAATTAATTTTACTTTTTTTTTTTTTTAAATTTTCACTTAAAACTTAATTTCTAGGACTTTGATCTAAAGCGCAGAAAAATGTTTTAGAAGTAAAAGTGTTCTGCGAAGTTCAAGAATTATTAATTCGAATTTAATTGTGAAATTTATAAGACAACTTGAGTACTTTTTTTAGCAGTAAACCACAAAACTTTTTAAAAGAGCATCAATTTCCGTTAAAGAGGCCTTTTGCTTTGTGTGAGGAAATGTATTTTAAAAGAAAAGTACATTCCTATATTTCGATTTCAATAAGCAGTTTAAGAAAATACGCAAAAGAAAACACGTAAGGTCCGAAAAGTATTAATATGGAAACTTTTCACTCCTTTTCGAAAACTTGACGTATTATTTCATTCCATAAAAACACTGTGAAAACGATGAAAGAGCTTTAAAATTTAATTACCTTTTAATTAAGGTCCGATTTTGTCCATTCTAATTATGTCTGATTTAATTATGATGACGAGAAATTATATAATCCTTAAAGAGAAAAATCTACAACTTATTTGCTTTTTTTAACGAATCAATACAGATGATTTAGGCCCAAATCCTGAACGTACACTTCAAAGGAAAATTATTTTTTTTTTCTTCTTAAAGTTAGATACCAATCATTACATATAAATATATTATACTTAACATCATGTTCTTATTCAAATTTAATCTAATTTTTTTTTTATTTATTTGCCTTTAAGTTTATGTTTCCATTGCATCCATATTTAAAAGCAGTTTACAAATACTCTAGTATCTAAAGTATTAAATAATTTTCATTTTTTTTTCTCTTCCCCTTAAATATTGTTTGTTGTTAAAGTTTTGTTTAGCAAAGTAAAATGTGTTGTGTCGTGTGAGATCAAGATTATTACGACTTTTTCTCTTTTTCAAAAGAGTCCTGAATGTTAAGCATGATAATTTTGTTTTAAATGTGGTAAGTATATTTTGTACTTCTATATGCGCGCGCGTTTTAAATTGAAGCTTTTCCCCTTGTATTCAAAATTAAGTTCTTAAGTTAAATTTTTCTTTAAAAGTAAGTTCTTATACATAATTAAATAGAAAATTTCTAAATAGTTCAATGAAAACAAATATTGTTTAGGTTGAATCAGGTTGATGATACTGTGCAACGAGAATTATTTTTCTAAATAGAAAAAAATTAGTTTACAAGATTTTTTGTTTCACAGTGAAATACATTTAACGCGCGAAAACGGCTTAAAACGAAAAGATTTCCCTTCTGGGAATGAACAAAATACGGAAAACACAAGCCTCGCAGGCTAAATTTAAGAGGAGTGTGAAATGAAAGAAAGGTCACTTCACAAGTTGCGTGGAGAGGAGGCTAACTTGGCTTTGAAATTTGGCTAACTTAGCCTGTGACACAAGCCAATTTTGTTTATCTAAGAAACTACTCCCACCCTCCCTGCAAACCCAACACAAAACATCTCATCTCTCATCGGTTGGTTTTGGAATTCGGTGGTAAGTACATTGCAGTGGAAGTAAAAATTAGTGAGTTTGGTTTTCATTTTTTTTTTTCTCTATTTTAGAAAAATTTCTTACGAGCACAGTGGCAAAGAGCTCGGAGAGAAAGCTAACTTCTATTTCGCTTAAAATGTAGCTGGAGCTTCTTAAGGCTATTGATAAAAAAATAGAAGAAGAAAAAGGAAATCTGTTAAGATTTTGCAAAAAATTTCATTTATTTTCATTAAATACACGCATATATACATTTTATGAAATACAATGTACTCTAATAAACTTAATTTTGTTGAATATATGGGTTTTTTTTCTTCTTTTTGCAATATTTTTTAACATGAAAAGATATTTAAGTCCCCTCAATTTCATGTTAAACGATTTCACTGTAGTTGTTTTTCCGTATTTCTCCCTGAAATAAACTATTGGCCATATAAAATCAGAGAAATATATTTCATCAAAATAATTTTTAATACTTTCAGTAATTGAGTATAAAGAAATAGTTATAAATCATTACTCTTTTCTCTCCATGCAACTTTTGCGAAAAAATTTATTCAGCTATTATAATAATAAATATGAAAAATCAGAATAATTTAACGATTGAAAATTTAAAATCATTCAGCTTCACTGCTACAAAAATCAAATCAAAACAATGTCGCTTATAAATTTGATTTCCTTATTTACTAATTATTATAATAGCATTTGAATAAATAGAAATGTAACAAATATTATATGCAATACAAGAATATATATATATCAAGATTTGTGGATATTATTTACAAGGAATAAGGTACTCAAGCACAACGGCCCCAGAAAACAAAACAAAAAAAATAACTTTGCATCGGCCGGGAATCGAACCCGGGCCGCCCGCGTGGCAGGCGAGCATTCTACCACTGAACCACCGATGCTACATTGACGATATGTCTTTAAAGGTACAGTTTCCAATTAAAGTACTAAATATTTTTGGTTAAGTGGTTTATAAATTTTTGAATTATAGCACACAATGAAAGAATTTCAAAAAGGGAAAAGAAAGCATCATTTTTTCACCAAAACGATATGAAGGTTTTATTTTATTAAGTTCAAATATTTCTTCAAATGTTTCCCAATTAAGATGTTTTTAAAAAATAATATTAAAACATCCAGTACATATGACACAGAATTTAGTCTTTCTGAAACCTTAAGTTACTGTTTGAAAATATTCTAGTGAAATATGCGTCGATAAATAAATGTTGAAAAATTAAAATCAAATATTGAGGAAAAAAAAGTAACTGAAAAATCTGAGTATGATGAGCACGTTGTGTGGTGTTTTTTTTTTTTTTTTAAATCGTGATAGTTTTTTCTTCTTTTATTTTAAGAAATTTATGTGACAAAACAAGTTCGCAATCATGAGTTCCGAATATTATTTTTATTCGAGCTTTTCTGCATAAGCGAGAACTTTATTTTTTCTTATTTTAATTGATATTTGCAAATTTTTCACAGTTTGATTTTAAGCACTTGAGACAACTTTAGTGAACTAAAAATTTGTATCTTGTGTTCTTTTTGATTAAATTTTTTTTTTTATATTTATAAAATCTCTTTTCTTAAATATACAAAAAAAAAAATTAAACAAAAAAAAAAATATTTTTTGTTGTTTATTTGAGTATAAAACTTAAATTCTTCCCCGTATCCGTGGCCCATTAGCTCAGTTGGTCAGAGCGTCGTGCTAATAACGCGAAGGTCGTGGGTTCGATCCCCCCATGGGCCAATAATTTACTTTTTACTACAGATGAAAGCATTGTCTACATACACGGAATTCCTATAGAATTTTTTCTTGATTGTTGTTATTGGACCACAAAAATTAAGAAAACATTCTGTTGGTAGAATTTCGAAAGGTGCATCCACTTTCATTGTCACATATCGAAAAACATTTAAGAAAGTAAGTATTCTTTTGTACTCAAAACAATTACGTAACATTTAATGAGATTAAACGATTTCGCAAACAAATAAAATGAAAATACTTATTTTACTTTTTTTTTAGATCTATATATATTCACTTCTTCTAATGTGCTATTCGACTGAAAAATCATCACACCACTACATATTTCTAGAACACAAAAATTTGAAGTTCAATCTTTTGAAAATGCTCTCCATATTTTGATGAAAAAAAATAGCTCTGTCACACAAACTCAATTTCACATGTTCGTATTCACTGCTTGATTAGTTCTAGTGTTTACAATATATGTGATAAGTACTAGACTGTTTTCTGTTTTTGTTGTTGTTTGTTTGTTGAATTTGCTTAAATAATTGTTTCTATTTCGGTTGTTAATAGTCTTATTCAGAAACATTAATATATATTAGTGTAAAAAATTGAAATTTTTACTATGATTTTCTGAATTTATTAAAGTAAAAAAAATTTATTATTTTACTCCTGTACTGATTAAAAGTTTAGAATTATTTTGCAAAATTAACTAAAATTGTCTAAAAATTATTTATAAAAGTGATGAATTATTCGAAAATTAATAGAATATTTCCTTCCACTTTAGTAATTGTTCAAATAAAGTAAATTAAATGTTCAATAACTGGGTTTGTTTTTTTACTATTGAATTAAGTTGCAGACATTAATGATTTTTAGGCACAGTTAAACAATTTAAATTTACAGCATGTACATCTTTATAAACTTCAAAATGGGAACATTATGAGCTAAGAAGAAGAAATATGTACAAACATAAAACTCTATTTGAGAAATTGAAATAAATTAAGTTGAAAGAGAAAAATTACATAAAATTTTGAAATTAAATTATATTGACTAGTTTTAAATTTGAAGGCTAATTTATCCATAAACCTTTTTTTTAGTATTTTAAATATGTATATCCTAGAAGATATGATATTATTTTAATTTATATCCTCACTCTTCTTTCAATATTTTTATTTAATAATTTATTTATGCAATAAATCCTTGAATTCTAATATTTTGCACTTAAATAGACAAAGAATAATTTTTTTAGAATTGTTAAAAAAATGTTAATATTTTTAGCACCATATCCTTTAAGCAAAAGAAGACCAAATAGAAAATAATTATCCTTTAAATATTTTCTGGTTTAACAAAGGGGCAATACCTGCTTTTCTGTAGTTAATTGCCTTTAATAGAAATAAAATAGTGTAAAATTCGGAACAAATAGAAAAAATGATAGAATACTATTGAAAAATGTATATATATTCTGTTTCAAAATAAATATACTGTAAATGAATGACAAACTCTCTAAAAAAATTGATAGCCTTTAAAATTATGTTTTAAAAAATGTAAAGATCATCAATATGTGTAAAACAGGCTTTAGACGATTGTTTAAATTTTTCTGCACAGTGCATTTAATTCATCTCAATATTTCTTCGATTACTTCGAATATAATTAAATGAATAATAATTGTGTTTTTCCAAAAACGATTTAAAACGAAGCACCTTTTTAATTTCGAGATCAAATATTTAATTTTTATAACCTTACATATATCATTTATTTAGAACTTGAAAAAAAAAATATTATATTCAATGAATTAAATTTCCTGTGAAATTTCTCTAGGTTTGCACTAAAAATGGGACATTTAAAATAATCATTTACTTCTAACGTTTATCAGTAATCTAAAATGAGAAATGGTGATAGTAAATTTCATAAAATCTATCAATCAATGTTACATCCTGGAGTGATTTTTTTTTTCTTTTGAAAAAAGCCATATGTCAGTAGAAAGTTCTTGAAGTGTGATATATATCATTTATGAAATATGATTTTTTTTGTTGTTATTATTATTATTTTAGATGTAAGAATAATATATTTTGTGTTAGAAGAGACTCCATTTTTATTGATTAAAGTCAATCAACATGATAAATAAGGGTTCGATCAAAAGAGCTACACCTAAATTTTAGAGTCAGATTGCGATAAAAATTATCAGGTAAAACCATAATATTGATTGTAAGGAAGCAGCATGTAAGAAAAGCTCTTATAAACAGATTTACTTTCCCAGTGCCAGATTAACGATTAAAAAGCTGTAGTTGTGCAGGCGTAAGCAAAACATATCACAATCGAAGTATGGATCCCTAAACACCTGCCTCACACTCCTCCGTTATTCAATCAACAGCGGAAGGAAAAACAAACACAAATTGAAGTGTATTAATGTGTCGTGCTCCCACAAAACGAGGTGCTTCAAACAAGAGTCACAATATCGGCTTATCGAATAAATTGAGCGTGTGTTAACTCGAGCAGCGCTGAGAGAATTATCACCAACCTCTTGAACGAGAGGCGACACGTGGGTATGCAGAAAAGAACTAGAATATTCGAACGAGTAAAGTGTTCCTAAGAATACTGGAGCATTAAATTTTTATTGCTGGAGTTTGAGTCGTAGAATTCCCAAAATAAATAAATAGATGAATAAAAAGTTATCTTATGAATAAAAATAAAATTAAATTGAAAAAGTGATGGAATTAGAGAATAAAAAAAGTTTTAAATTGAAATTATACAGAAAATGTAAGCAGCTATTCTTAAATTTAATTCAGACAGCAGATATTAATTGATATTGTCATTAATATAGCTGAAATTAATTTGTGTAATTTTAAATTATTACATTATTATAGCATTAATTACTGTTAATAATTAACAATAACCATATTATTTTTAAGTGAAAGAAAGATAGTATTTAATTCACATTAACAATTCTCAATTTGAATTAATGCTATTGAAGTAAATCATATCTGAGTTCAAATGAATGATATGCTTTTTAAGCAAGTCCTGTTCTTATTAAATATACGTAAATAAATTGCAAAAAAAAAAAAAAAAAAAAAAAAAAAATATGGTTAATTATTTTAAACGAATTCCATTAAAACGAAAATAAGGGAATTTTAAAAAATTATACCATAAATTTTTTAAAATGCTATTTATATTTAAAAATTAAAGTTTAATAATAGTTCTCTGTTTTTCCGTTTTTATACGGATAAATATGATAATAATCTCATACAATTTATCATTATTAGAATGGAATGAGATTTTAAAACTTTCTAAGCCTAAACTGTGAAATACTTCAAAACTAACCAAAAAAAAAAGTCTGAAAATACTTTGATTTACATAAGAATTCTGAGTTAATGAAATATAATTGACATTTGAATATTCTTTATATATATTGCTACGTTTATAATATAAAAGTATTACGAGCATATATTTAATTTGTGGTGGTGTAAAAAATAGAACAGATCGAATTTGTTAATTTTTGAAATAGTTGAATTTTTAAACTGCAAGAATAATTCTGATATATCTTAATTTATTATTTTATTATTTGTTTTTTAAACAAACGATTATATTTTTTTAAAAAATCAAAATTGTTCAAACAATTCACTTATACCTTAATAATTAATCCTTTAAACTTTGTATTCAAACATTTAATTCAGTGGCATCAACAAGTCTACGATGGTACCTTTTTGTGAATATATAATCTATCAGTGCAAGACTTGGAATTACGCATAAGGCAGGTGGTGGGAAGTCTTAGTATCGAACAAAATACTTCGAATCTCGTCAACGAGAAGTCAATCCCTAAATTTCCACCACCTGTTAGAACACGCAATGAACTAAATTATCAGTTTGTATTTCGAACACAAGAAGAAAAAATTAATTAGAAAATATCGTGTTATATTTTCAGAACTGTATTTATTTTTTAAAAACTATATTTCAAAGAATATATCTCGTGATGTAGCACAAAATATAATTTTTTGTTTTCTAAATGTTACAAAGGAAAAATATCGGTCTTACTATCAAATGTCTAAGCCTAAAATGTATGGAATACTTAAATGTTATGTTTTGACTTGGAAATTCTCGCAATATTGATTTTGAATTTATCAAAAAAAAAAAAAAAAAAAGATAGAATTGAAACAGACAATTATGCGTGTACCGTCATAACTTTGTTAAAATATCGACAAGATGTTAAAATTTTTAGTGTATCGTTTGTTATTTATTATTTATTTATTTATTTTTGCAGATACAAATGAATATCCAATAATGAATAGGATGTTAAGTGATATTTTCGAATGACAAATACTATAATAAGCTGTTAAAAATATTGGAGAAATTTCTGATAATTTCAATAATTGCAGAAATACATGCAACTCGTAATTCCTTTTTTAAAGCTCCACAGTAAACTTGTGCCACAAATATGAAACTATTCTTGTAAAAATTTTAGTAATTTTACTAATTTTTGCCAAGTTTCTGATTGATATCAAAGCTGATATTTTATTTAATGCATTGTTGTCTTTGAAACATAAATCAAAACAAGGTTTTTAAGAAAATAACGTATCATGCTTGCGAATTAACACTAAACAAACTAGTTTTCCTCTAATTCATAGAACAAAATTATTTTTCTTAGAAAGTATTTATTTCTTTTGGAATAATTTGTGTTAAAATTCGAAGTAGTCTTATACTGCAATCATGCATGAATAGTGCATTGGAATTATAGCAAGAAGAGTAGAGTAATAGCGATTATACGATTAAAACAAAAAACAAAAAAAAATTTTTTTTTCTCTTTATAAGTTGCCTGTACTTGAGTTTCGTTTATTCGTACTTATTGGAAAATTAAAAATCTTTTTAAAAAGTAGTATAATATTTCTTATACTTTCAAATGATTTTATTCTTATTAAGAGAGAGATGGGATTTTTTTAAAATTTGTACTAATAAGATTTGGAAAATATCGTTTGCTTTACGATTAGAACAATTTTATTCTAGCTGAAAGTAAAAAGTTTTTGCCCATTTATGTCATGTAATTTTTTATATATCAAAAAAATCTATAATTTCTTTTAAAAGTAAGTTAACTTATACCCTTTTATACTTTTTTTAAAATTGAAGCTTGTTTAATAATATTTTATTTAAATCTTCAGAAATGATTTAAAAACCGATAACTAATTAAAAAAAATTTTCAATTCATATAGTTCATCACGTATAATTATAACTTTTAATGGAAGATTTGATTGCAAGTTATTTTCTTTGATCTTCTCTTTTTTAAGATAACCTTGATCTTTAATCTTTCCAATTATCCGTTCTTTTCCTCGTACCTTTTATAAAATGATAAGAAATATCCGTGAGAAAAATATAATCTCGACTTGTTTCAGATTTAAACTGCGCACATGCTGCAAAATTTATAAACATTTTCTTTTCATGGTTCTTTTATAAATAATTTCTCCTCGTCCATGCTATATGAAGGGGGTAACACGCTAAATCGGTTAAATTCATGTGACGTCATAGTCCCATGATAAATGCAATCACGTGTTTCCAGTCAATCAGTTCATGCACTTCAATGTTGCCATCTTTTGCTTTTTAAATAAACTGTCTTTTAAAAAGTATATATTGTTCAACAATAATAACACACATAGTTTAAGAAAATGTACCTGATTAAAAAGTACAAGCATAATATACAGTAAAAATCGTTCAACACGAAACTGAGGGGGATTGAAATTCATCACGGCCCACAGCTTCAAATTACGAGGTACCTTACCAAAAAATGGTATTACCCTCTCATCACAATTAATAAGAAAATAATTAATTGAAAGTTCGATAAAATTTAAAAGATGCTATCAAAGTTATAAACAACAGCTCAGAGCCGTTCTAAAAGAAAGCTTCTCATCTGTAGCTGAGGACATACTACCGGTGAGAGAGTGAGAAACAATTCAATTGGCAAGTATGGAACATATTTAATGAGGCACCATCCCGCATTCCGGAGGGAGGTGGCAGAAATCTGTGCTCTTCTCTGATTCGTCCTTTCTTTTGCGGAACGAAATCAGAAAGTAGACACAGAATTTGGAAGATAATTAATACCGTGATGTTAAAATAAAATGAAAGGAAAGGGGATTGAAATATTTGTTCATGTTAAAAGATATTGTAAATAAATAAATAAAAACACATATATTCAACAAAATTAAGTTTATCAGAGTACATTTATTTACATAGATATGTATATTTTCTTGTATGTAATAAAAATCAATGAAACAAAAATATTCGCAGGAACTTAATGAAATTTAATACAAAATTTTCTCAAGTTTTTTTTTGAAAAACAAAACTTTTATTTAGTTTTTGGAAAATAATCTGGCATTTTTTTTTTTTTAAGCATCTAATTGACGACAAATTGTTCAATGTCATCCATTTCGTTATTCATTTCACCATTGGAATGTGAAACGAAATAATTGCGCATAATTTTCATGATGTTTCTCATTTCGGAAATACGTGGGAAAAGGGGCTGCATTATTCATTTCATTTTCGTCGTCGGAATCTACATCAATGATATTTTTTGAGTTTTGAATAAACTCCAAATTTCCTTTGTCTGCCATATTTGGGGCTGTACACACATTATCCTCATCTACTGTAACGAATTCTTCCGATGATACAGTAGGACGGTCCAATAATGCAGAAACTTTCTCAAACATTTCATTAACGTTTTCGAATTAAACGTATTTCATTGTAAGTATTTTTTTTTAAATCTTAAAGCACTTCTTGAAGAATCTTAATATTTAAACATGTTGTTGTTGTTGCTTCTTACACCACCTGATCTTGACTCTGCAATAGATCCAGGTCCACGAAATTCATCATTGTAAAAGGTTAGATGTACGCCTGTCGTTGGTCTTAGCTTTGAGCACCATACAGGTGACAGTTCGATTTAGCTCGGTTCCACTCCAATTTTGAGAGAGAACACCCTGGGGAAGGATCAGGGTCTCCCACCTCTCTTCCCCTTTCATCAACCTCACGAGATGACTTGCGGCTTGATGGCTATTTAGAGCACCCTCGAGCTGCAAAGGCACTATACATTTACAAGCATCCATGTGTTATTTGGGATTCGAACCAAGGCCCCACGGCACAGTAGTCAGCGTTGCTAACCACTATACCAGAATGTTCACCCAATTATAAAATTTGAAATTTCATCTAAATTTTACAAGTAGAATAGAGGGTCTGACGTTAGTTTTGAATTCAAGGGGGAACTCGTGATTACACTCATCATGTGACCATCATGAATTGGCCCATTAAAGTCATGCACACTTTTGTAAACCTTCCCCATAATAATATAGTCATAGTGTCGTTAATAGCTGGGGTTATAAAATGTTGCAATGTTCATTGTTCTCCACCCTACTCAGCAGTCATTTATAAATAATCACTGCTTTTGGTTATACATATTATAGAAAAATCTATTTTGAGTCTAAGATTATCTAACCAAAATTATGCCTTTTTCCCTTTTTTTCAAAAATTCGACCCCTTTGCGGCAGAATTAAAAATTTTGAAATTATTTTTCTTCTAAGCTTCCATACCAGTGGCGCACACAAGGGGTATGTACTGGGGGGTCCGGCCCCCCCCGCCCAAAGCCCTTGATTTTTCCCCCGATTGATTATAATTTTAAATATATATATAATATGTAAAATTTAATTAAATGCTTGTTTTTAATGAATCATTTTATATTCATTAATACTAATTACTTATTCAATAATATTAGTTTTTTACTGTTTTTTATTCCCCAAAACCGACAAAATCAAAAGGAGCATGATACAAGAATGGTGGACTTTCGACCCTGGACCCTCCCCCCCTCCTTGGAAAACTTCTGTGTGCGCTACTGCTCCATACCATGGATCATCTTTTCCGCATTGGTATATTTCGATTAATAACACTTTTTCTTATCCATATAACTCTGATATGGGTACAATTTTTTTGCTTAGTCTTTAATTAATCTACTTGTTTTAAATGAAAAGGCCCACTGGCAGGGTGGTAACACATCGCGCTTCCACACCACAGGTTCGGGATTATATCCTCGGGCTGGGCAAGGTCGACTCAGCCCTTCATCCCTACAGTGGGTCGATAAATGAATACCAAGCTTGCTTGGGGACTAAAACACTGGGAGTTTCGCTTCAGACTGACCCCCTGATCGGGACATCTGCTCATGCATCTCAGCGACCAATGGTCACGTATACTGGGATGGGGGCATTTAAACTTGACCCTCATGGGCTGTTGCGCTACTGAGTTTGACTTTTAAAAGGAAAACTTTATTAAAATATTTGTTTACATATGCAGACATAAAAACTATTACAATTTTCGGAGAAAATATTAAATTTATACCAATAAAAAAAAATTGATTCTTAACATAAGAAATCAAGGTAGATGAAGAAAAACAACAACAACAACAAAAAACTATCATTTGTTCCAAATGTAGATTAAAAGTTCTAATTTTTTTATTTCTAGATAATTTACATATCATTAAAATCTATCATTCAAATTTCAGTTTCTCTCATCTGATTTGAAACACCTTTGAAAATAGAAATCTTTAACTTGGAATAGATAATTTCAAGATATATTTGGGTATTTTGTAGTACATAATGTACTTATACATACAAAATCCAAAGCTTTTTTTAAAAAGTAATCGGAATTATCAATTTTTTTTCTAAGTTGTTCATCTCACTTAGTAGTAAGCATTGACATATAATACTATTAGCATATAGTAGCGACGTACTGAAACTAACATTAAAGGAAACAGGGCATCAAAAATCATCGTAAAAAATGATGCAGAAATGAAGACAGAGTACAGTTGTCTTTCGTAGATCGTAGCTTACTATTATGAGGTTTGTAATTAACAGTCTTTGTGTAGTTGTAGAATGAATGATCGAAACCAGACCAATTAATTTGAATAATGGATATATTATATAAAAATGTTGCTATTACTTCATATTTGAAGTGTTTATTTATATTTACGAAGTTTCCATAATTAAAAATATACTAATAATTTAATTTTATAATTAAAATGAAACTAATTAAAAATTGAAAATAGTGTAGTTAAAGTAAAACAAAATAAAATGTTCCGAAAGCAAAACACCAAACGATTCCATTTCGCGAAGAAACAGCATGATTTCGAATATTAGAGAAACGAAATAATAATTTGTCAAAGCATCATGTTTTATTTCTTAAATATATATTTCCAGAAGTATTTTTAACAATTACTTATATTTGCTATTTTTTTTAAAAAAATAATAATAATAAAGATTCGATGTTTTATTTTAGGAACGTTTTCTTCATCTAGTCAAGGACTCAATGAATAATAGTTTTACATAATGTCGATAGATGGCAGCACGAAATCCTTAATAAACACTGAAGAATTGAGAAGAGCCCTGCGTTTTCACCTGAAGCGAATGGGAACAGCTGGCAAATATAAAGCTGGCCGATGGATGATCGCTTCATTTAAATCCCAGTAGTCGGCGATCAGGAAAGATGCCTCGATCCTTCCTTATCAAGAAAAAATCTTTGCATCACAAGGGTACTGTTAAAACCGCAGATGCTGCAAGCAATGGCTGTGTACTAAATCGAGATAAACATTTTTCAAATATCTGTAAAACGGAATTTGGTGAGTCCTTTTCTTTAGTATTTTCCCTCTTGAAATTTTATTACAACAGTTAATTAAAATAGAGGGTAATATATAATCAGGATTTATTTTAGTAGTTAATGTTTTTCCTTTAAATCTGTCCAAGCATTTGTCAATATTTTTTTTTTCTCTTTTCTGTGATTAAAAATCATACAGTTGAAGAATTCAATATTGCATTAATTTTAAAGATGATCCTTTGAATAACAAATGTACTGCATCTCCAAAAAAGGTTTATAATATTTTATTTAAAGAAAATAATTATTATTCCTTAGTTATTATTTTAAAATACAATCACTATATTTTATTTTCAAATATACATTGAAATTATTTTGAACATTTTAAGTTGTCTTTAAATTCAGTTAAATATCTTGGCGATCGAATTGAGCAATTTTTCTGCCGCTAACCCAATAAATAATTCAAAGCTTTAATTTTATCTATGTTTATATTATTATTAAAATATGTTTGGAAACAAAAACATTAAAAAAAATTGGAAAAAAAAAAAAAACACCCCTCTTAGGAACTAAATTTGCAATACAAATATTTAAAGCTATTTTATAAAGTAGGAAAAAATAGTGTAATGAAAAATTGTATTATTGTCAGTATTATAAAACGATGAAGAAAGGCAATGCGATAATAAAGATTGTATTCTGAATTTTTCTATTCACTGGCGTATTTTTAAAGTTATCTCTTTCAAATCCTCTTTAAAATTTACATAATATAACAAAAATTTTCTTTGTATCCCAACCTGTATAGCAGTTAGCGACGCTGACTGCGGTGCCGTAGGGACTGGGTTTGAATCACGGAGAAGACGTGGATGTTTGTAAATGTATAGGGCCTTTGCGGCATGGTGGTACTCTAAATAGCCGTCGAGCCGTTAAGTCCTCTCGTGGGGTTGGTGGAAGGGGAAGAAAGGTGTGAGGCCCCTGACCACTCCCAGGGTGTTCTCCCTCTAAATTGGGGTGAAACCGAGCAAAATCGTACTGTCACCTGTGCATGGTGATCAAAGCTAAGGCTAACGAGAGGCGTATATAATGCTAGCCCTTAGCCGCGATACATTTCGTGGGCCTCGATCTGACTTCGTCAGGCAGGTGGCATTAGTCACAACAACAAAATTGTCTTTAGTTAATCATATATTTTTTTTGCAATAAGTTTGTAAGAGTTTTATATTATTACGGGACCTCAAAATATAAAATTGTCAAAAATGACTAAATTAATAAATGTTATTTAAGAAACTGACTGAAAATTATTTTAAATGATTACAAATAATTTTATAAATGCAAATATATTTAAAAAATTAAAACTTACAGTTCCATGTTAAACTTCTCTTGTTAGCTATTTTTTGTAGCTCCTAATTTTGCAGCTTGATAGGTAACGTTGCTCATTAAAAGGTATAAATTTATCATAAACGCAGTTTTACCATCGGGTATGCAAGCAAAATAATTTTATTTACAACGCTTGTAAAGATTATTTATAAACGACATCTGAACCGTAAACTAGACTATTAAGCCAAACTTTTCGAAATCTAGAACTGTATTTAAATGAGTTGCCTCACAAAATTTCTACCTTAATTAGCAGGAATAGTAATCAGTTGAACATTTATTAAATAATCTACTCATTAATATATGTCAAATTATTCCAATTAAAAAATAGGTTTATAAAATATAAGTTTTCTTAGAACCAGTCATATAAGCGTCATATCTTAAATTCATTTACCCTCGATCTTCACACCAACAAACAATTTTCAGCACTATCAGGATTTTTAAAATAACAGCCTACAATTATAAACATAAGATGCTTTTAAATTATAATGTATAGATTACAAACTCATAAGAGTTATTTTTATATTCTCCCTACATATTAAATTATTTACATGAAATATCTTAATATGGTTTTAAATGAAACACTATATTACTTATCAATAACCTTTACTTATTTTTTTACAACTTCTTTCTGGAATCAATCTTTCGTTTTTTCGCAAATTACAGTCACAATAACAATTACAAAGCAACAACAAACAATATTTTTTTTATAGTTCTTTTCTGAATTAATATTTTTCTTTTCCCAAATCATATGCAGTTACAGTAACAGTAACTACGCAACAGCAAACGATATTATAAAAATTTAAAAAGAAATTATTTTACCAAACGATTTTATTCAGAAACGAGTGTAACAAAATTAAAAAATATGAAATAGAATACTATTAAATGATATTGTGAAGAAAATTCAGTTTATAGTATAACTAAAACAAAATCACAATGTTTTTCTTTTAAATATTTTGCGAATTTTACTTAATAGCTAAGTTGAATGAGCAAATGCCCATCAAATGAAGAAGAGCATGACAAATTAGATCTAACATTGGAGGTCGAAAAGAACTATAAATGATATCCTCTTTCTCCAAATGAATCGCTGAGTTACTGATCAAACCGAAAACTATTTCAGAGAACGCCTACCAGTAATCGTATATTTCCAAAATGCACATGATCAAATATTAATTCAATAAATAACATTCTAGTTTTCTTTTTCAGATGCTTCACCCTCAGTAACAAATCGTGAAAGATCGCAAGAGTTAAATCCACCAAAAAGAGACCCAGAGGAATTAATATCTGAGCAAAACCTACAGAATTTCCTTCGCCTGTGCTGTTACTTTGTCCCATTTTCCCAGAATTCTTACTCCAAACCCAGAATAGACTTATTCAGAGACTGGCCAACAGAATCACCTTATCATCCAGACAAAATTTGGAGCCCGTACCTCCCTAATAATCCCACTTCAGAAAGGAAAGCACAAATACAAGGAACTCGTTTATGGAGGCCGGCATTTTCTGAAATCCAGGGACCACAATCCAATGGGAGATCCATTTGTTGCAAATATTGTGGAACAGTGTGCGATAATACAAGTTTTTCTTCGAGTTGCCGTACATGCCTGAAATGTTTTTCTGTTATTAATTCCAAACGAGGCAGTCAAGAAAATTCCATTTGGATAAATAGCAACGGTAGCATTCCATGTTATGAACGAACCACACCGATACGCGAAACGACTAACTCTCCGTTCAAGAAACTGGAAGAAGTTAATTCTATGAAAATGTTCTCAGAAAATAGAATTTCTAGTCCGAAGCCATTATTGCCCATTACACAAATTGATAAACAAAGTCAAGGGATGGTTGAGAACAAAAGTAGAACAGATCAACAGACTTCTCAGGAACATGTAAGTTT
>BMAV01026812.1:70762-112598 GCA_019973955.1 Trichonephila inaurata madagascariensis | reverse complement strand
AGTGCACTTGAATGTATTATTTGCTTGAGAATACAACAGAAGATAAACTGCTCAAATATCCTTAAACAAAGGAAAAATACGTATTGTATGAAGGCATGAAGCATTTACTATATGAAAACGAAAAAATTAATGAATACATGGTATAGTCATTTACCTGCTCATACACATCTCAGAAAAATACTTTATGAAGACATAAAGCTGCCTGTAATGAAAATTAAGCAGCCTACACTGCAAAAACTGGCAATTTTTATTTAAAGAAATGCGTTATGTCCTCTGTATTAATGTTACCGCTAAAGATAGCAGAAATCAGTTAATCTGCAAGATAACTAGGATGATCCGCTTAAGTGCGGGAAATTGTTTCCTTTCTCAAATTACCCAGGTAATCAGCACATTACCTAAAAGACACTCGTTAATGTACACATTACTGACTAAGCCCGCGTTAAAGAGAAAATAAGATCTTTGTTGGAACAACAGCAAAGTTTTCGTACGCTTAAATTAAATGTTGTTTATTAATTTTTCTCTATCTAAAGAATCACATTATTACAATCAAACAACAAATTAGTAAATAGAATCAATATCATCAATCAATTGAAAAACTATAATACAAAGAATCATATTATTACAATTAAGGAAATGAATTTGCGAAACATGCTAAAATTATCCATACTTATTAGTGCAATCTAAAGACTGGTGATACTTCGAATTGCATAGCCATGCCCGCTTTATAGCTTAGGCACACGCCTAGGGCACAAGAAATTGGAAGGGATAAAAAAAAAGAGAGAAAAACATTAAAAAAATCTCCCTCAAACCAAAATTGGAAAGATAAGAACTGAAGGAGGGGAGGAGATATTCTGGAAATAGTGGAGTGGAGTAACAATTTGAAGTAACTAGAAAAGTCAACAACGACCTTGTGTATAGCAATTGGTTTTTGTGTGACAAGCACACCTATTTATGATACATTTAGATTTGCAGTCCCATTTTTTGAAACCCTGCTCGGTACCATGCATTTTAGTGAATTATAACTCCTTTCATCATGTTTGCGATTACTGTATCGGTATGTGCAGCTATGCTTTGTAATATTGGAACTTTTAACATTTAATTTGCTTCCAGAAGATACTGGTCGTCGTAATTAAGTTTATTATAAATAAATTCCAAATCTGACGGAAAAATTAATTGAGTCTTTTATCGAATACATTTTTCTCTGCCACTGTTTCTAAATGTTTAGGATAAATTATTCTGCGATGAGTCAACGTTTAATCAAAATTCTTAATAGAAAGAAACAAACTTTTGAACACTTTAACTATATAGAAACCGCTATTAATCTAGTAAAAAATTAGTAGCAACTTTGAAATTGTACGTTGATTAGTCCATCGACGTCGCCAACCCTGAAACAATGTTAGCGTGGATGCAATTTTAATAAATTATTGTAAAAAAGAACTTGTCAACATTGGAATAAGTAAACATTTCGTTTTTTTCCCTTTTACTAATATTTCTTGTGCCTTTGAGTATTACCTTCACCCACAGATTCTTATAAAAGCAGATATATTGCATATGGTAGAGTACTCTACCACACTTTAAAGTATGTCCATGAGTTTTGAATCGCCCTAAAGACTTTCACATTTTATTGACTCTCGTCACTACTTTTCCACATTGTTAATCCAACATATTGAGTCATTTATCACATCACAACATCAATTTCATACTTTTCCCATGAAAATTATCCCTCATTCTGATCCTGAACATGAAGCAATTCACCTTTTTATTATATTCTGAAATGTTTAGAAAATATAACATCAAAGATGCATTCAAATGAATCAATATTAAAATGTTCTAAAATAGTAGCGAGTAATTTACTATAAGTGTAATATTAATAAAAAAAAACTATTCGATAAATTGGTAAATATGCATTAGTATAAAACTTCTGAAGTTTTTATTCAAAATAAAGTTCCATAATATTTATTTGAAAAACTTTTTTTTACAATACCACAGTTACGCTTCTTTTTGGAATACCATAAAAACTTTCACACAGTGTATTTTCTTTAAGTTTTATTAAATTTTATAATTGAATTATTTGAAGGATTTTATATATTAGCTTTGTATCTTATGTAATAAAAAGTATTGTTATTAAAAGTAATACATTTTATTATTAACTAGGAAATTATTATTAACATTCCAGTAAGAAAATTAGCGAATACATAAGCATTTTGGAAAAATAATTAATTAATTAAAATTATTGGTTTATAAGAACACAAATTATAATTTTATTTTATTTTTTGTGAATATAGGAAAAAAGTCCCAGCAAAAAACAGTATAATAATAAATCATCTTCAACAAACTGCAAGTCTTTCACATGCAAGGAATGTGGCAAGTCATTTAAAAGATCATCAACATTGTCCACACATTTATTGATTCATCTCAACATAAGGCCATATTCTTGTACATATTGTGGAAAAAGATTCCACCAGAAGTCTGATATGAAGAAGCATACTTATATCCATACAGGTGAGAATACTATTGATACTCTTTTCACTAAGCAGAAACTTTTTGGAAGACATTTAATATATCATACAGAATTTAATAAGTTTAAGTCTGAACAATATAACAGTCTCTCTCATAATACATTTTTTTTTTAAACTGACTCTATTTTGAATTATCGGTAGTTTGAACTAACAACCAGAATGTCACCCAACTTAGTACGAAGACTAACAATGATATAGGAAGTAAAATTTTTTTAAAAAAATTTCCAATAGGGGTATTTACAGTACTGTGCAAATTAATAGGGACAAACATATTTTTTAAGGGGGACTGCCAAATGTACTGAAATAGTTAGAGTACTTTAGCACAATGAAATCACATTATTTAGGCGTAAAACTTTTGCTGTGAATGTAAATTACTCACATAAATCCGACTTGAAATGTAGAAATAGTCTAGAAAATTTTAAAATTACGAAAAATGCATATATCCTTGCTTCCAGAATTTTCTGACGCCATATTTGGCAAGCTTTATTACAATGTCTGCAGATGGCGCCACGTGTATGCAATCTACGTACAAAGTTTTAAAACGTTACTTTAGAATAAAATTACCGCATAAACACTGCTTAAAAATACACATTAATAATACTATATTTTATGAAAATTGTTCCTTTCTCGGGGATTTCCTGCATCAAACCGGTTTCAACTGCATTTTCTTACAATGCACGACTGCCCTTGATTTCTCTAAACTGGTTTGACCAAGTGATCATGACAAGTCGAAAATTTTTCCTCTTCAGTCGCTGAAAGAAGTAGTCACTTGTGTGAATTGTCTCATTCTGACTTCTATTTAAAAAAATGAATGTCACTCCAAGGAAAAGGACTAGAATTGTTACCCAAGTCAGCATACTTCTATGATTGTGAGGGATATTGCTGCAGCAGTTGGAATTGAAAAATCCAGTGTTTCTAGGATTATTAATCAGCAAAAGAATTTTAAGGTTGTGTCTCCAAACCGAAAAAGTAAATGTGGACGCAAACGTAAGACTATATCTCAAACAGACAAATTTCTAGTATGAAACAGTACAATGCATCCTTACAAAACAAGTAAAGATCTTCAGAGAGACTTATTAGCTACTGGTGTGAGCGTGGATTCATCAACAGTTCGACGAAAGTTTATTGAAGCTGGGAGATTTGGAAGAAAACCAATCAAAAGACAGTTATTAACACCTGCAGTGAAGAAAAAATGTTTCGGTTGGGCCAAGAAATTCAGTCCTGGACTACACAACATTGGAAGGTTGTATTCAGCGACGAAATGCATTTTTTGAGCATGAGTTTCCACCAATATTTGTCAGGCGATGTGGTGGAGAACCATCAGGAAACAACATCTTATTCGAACAGTTAAGAGCCCTCAGAAACAGATGTTTTGGGGTTATTTTACTTTTAGAGGACCTGGAAGCTTAGTACCAGTTGAGGGGATGACGAACTCTAAACAATACATTTTAAAATAGAAAGTAAAATTGTGCCTGTGATGCAAACGTTTGCTAGTGATGGTGGTACCTTTCAACAAGATCTTGCTCCACGCCATACTTCTAAGCTAACAACGAATTTTTTTCAAAAACAGAAAATACAGGTTTTGAATTGGCCTGGTAATTCTCCTGATGTAAATACCATGAAAAATTTCTGGAGCATTGTAAAGAGATGTGTAAGTAAAATGGACTGCTCAACAAAGGAAACAATGATTGAGAATGCTTTAAAAGTTTGGTTTCATGTTGACAAGGTCAAAACCTTATGTTCTAATTTAGTGAAATCCATGTCAAACTGTGTATGGGATTTCATTCAAGCTAGAAGAGGTCATATTTTGTATTAGATTGCTATACCATGCACGTAACTTAACCTATACTAATTAAACAACATTTGTGAACATTTTTGCGTTTGTCCCAATTAATTTGCACAGTACTGTAGCTTACCAAACGAGAATCAGCATAAAATACAGGTGTAAAAGCTACATCCAAGTGTATGCTCTCATATGCAGCAACCATGCCAGTCATTTGGGGGTATAAAAACATATAGATAGCTCCACAGATTTCTCAGACTAAGTGAATTTGCGACTCACATTACCAGAAAGTGCGTTATTGATAAATCTATATTATTTCAATCATTCATAGTTCCTTGTAAACTTAGAGCCTGACAAAAGCTACATAAGGCAGTTTTATCTCTTAATGTTCTGAAAGAAATGATTACAAAGCTCAAAGCAACAGAATCATTGACAGTTCACCCAAGGACAAAGGACATAAACCTGTATCAGAAGGGGTGATAACAGATGTTGCAACTACAATCATTTATGGATCACAGGAAACTAATTGTTGGTGCACATATCACAGACAGAATGGAACATTCCTTGTAACAAGTTGCATACAGCTGTGGGAAATGTTGTGCAAAGAATGCACAGTGTAGCCTCTGAGAACGGCAATTATAATGAATAGGTTAACTTAAGTGTTTAAAATTTCAATATAATTAAAAGAAAGCAGAGGAGGAAATATTTTTTATGTGAAATTTTATGAGTGAAAATCCTGAAAATATAAAAAATGAAAATAGTGCAAGGAATTTATCTTAAAATATTCTTAAATCCATAAATCACTTAAAATTTTTCTTCTCTTTCTTAAAGCACTAAATTAATCTTTTTACTTTCAGGTGAGAAACCACACAAATGTGAAATTTGTGGAAAGGCTTTCAGTCAGTCTTCAAATCTTATCACTCACAGTCGTAAACACTCAGGATTTAAACCCTTCTCATGCACCAAATGCAGCCGAACATTTCAGAGGAAAATTGATCTCCTTCGACATATGGATTCCAAGCACTATTCTACACTTGATTACTTAAATGCATCTCAAAACAATATGATTTGTGAATAAAATTGTATTATCTGTTTAAAATGCTCCTTGTGCAATTTTTAATATTTGAACTGATTATGTAGTCATTTCATATTCTATTTTTGTGTTGGATCTTATTTTGGGGTACTGTTTGGTGACAAAAGTTACTTGCGCACCAAAGTGGCTATACATTTACCTAAAAGACAACCATATTTTCTAGTAAACTTATTGACTACACAATAGCGTGAAATTTAATACATATTTTTTCCTTTTTGCCCATGTTAACCCCGTGTTTCATGTCCATATTGTGTGACCGGTTTTTTACATTAAACCAGAATTTTCATCAAAAAGAAGAAGATATTAATGTACATTGTTCTGCAATTAAGATCATTTTATTCTTTTTTTTATACTGAACTAGAAATATCATTGGAAAGGAGAATATAATCTATTACGTTTGCAATCAGTTTTATAGTGATAAAATAATGGATGAGAATGAATATTGTTCTTTTTTAAAAAACTAAATTCTAAAAGAGTAAATCTCCATTATGTTCTTAGTAAAGTCAGAAAACCCCCATTTGTTTTGGATCTTTTGATTGTAATTTTTAGCAAAAGTTGATTTTAACTTCATGCCATTTTGTTTAATACCTCAGCAACAAACCCATCATAGATTTTTAGATGGAGAGGCCCATCGTTTTTCACATTTCAATGACTACAAATTTGAAAATCATGCTTTGTTTTGATATCTTTGTACAATTTTAATTACAATTGTCAAGGAATTGTACTAAAACAGAATTTCACCCTATTTTTTACTTCTTACTAATCATTATATCAAATATCATTCAATACTTCTTTAATTCCCCCTTTACCTAATATTTAATGCACAGGGCATGTTTTAAATTTAAAAATACAGAAAAAATTATATTCCTTGTTATGAAACAAAAAAAATTAAACTGCACATTTTCTACAATATATTGAAAGAAAAAAAAAAGTTTAACATAAATGTGGATTAATTAACACCCACATTAATCTTTAAAAAAAACACACAATATAAGTACTTAATAATGTAAACTTAAATTTATTAAGAAGAGTAACTTAAAACCATTTATAGATAAAAAAAAATTAAAAAAAAGTCTTCTGGAAAATATATTGCAAATTATTGTAGATTATTAATGTATACATCCAGTAATATTTCACAAAATCAGAAAAGGAATTGAAGCAGTTAACAAAGTTTATTGCACATCAATAAATAAAAATAATTTAACAATACAACTGTAAAAAAAGCTGCATAAATAAATATGATGTAAAATCAATGTAAAAAACTGTGTTGTATTCTACACAATAGTCCTATTTTAAATACAGAAGGTGGAATACTTAGTTCATCGAAGATACATGCTAATGAGGTGTGTGACATTAACATTTTCCATAGTTCAGTATAATTACTCAGCTCCAACTAACCTAAGAAAAGAAGAAATATGTAACAAACATAGGAAACATTTCATCATACATTCAGTACTAAATATAATTTTTAAAAAGAGAAAATATGAAGCTCCCTCTCTCTATACATAATGTATGTACCATAGTTTTTCCAATCAAAAATTAGTATAATTCACACTAGTATGATAAAATTAAAATGACATTAATATTGCTATCTATATTTTGTTTACTTTGAAGTTTTCTGATAGTATATTACATTCTGCTGTATTAAACTCAAAATTTACTGGAGATTTCACATCCTAAAATATTGGGGGGGGGGGGAATGCATCTTTACTTGATAAAAATACTATGTATATTAAACTTATAATATTAACAAGAAACATATATAAAATGTTAAAACATATTTTTTACAACACATACCTCAGGAACAAATATTCAAAATACTTGTAATAGTTAATAGCTTTATAATTGTTCACAAAGTAACAAAAATGGCACAATTTACTAATGTTATATTTCATATTTTTCTTAATTTAATTTGCAGTGGAAAAATTTGTAAATTCTCAACTAACAAAAGAAATATTTCAGAAAAATTATGTTTAGGAGAAAAGAATATAAAGAAAATAATGGATCAATGAAGTAATAAAGCTTCCCCCCCTCCCCTAAATCTAAAAAAGCAAATCAAATCACACTAATGTATGAGGAAAAATTTAATGACATATTTTATGCATTCAAAAATGTAAAAATATGTGCCAGAAGTGAAAGAACATGATCTCTATTTATACTAATATATATTTTACCTGAAAAGAAAAATGTTCAAATAGCTGAATATTTAATAGACAAGATATACTTAACTCCACAATTATTTTTTATTTCACTAAATATAAAAGAAAGCTACAATCGAATTATTACTTATGACTTGATATGATGGTGATACAACTAAGCAATTAGCAAATTTACACAAATTATTAGTGTTTCTAGTTTAAAGATATTTGCAGTGATTTAAAACAGTACGACTTAAATTCCTGAGCAACAACACTTTAATGATCTTAAAAACATTAAAAGAAATTATGAAGTTCAAAAGTTTGTTTCATATAATATTTGAATTTGAAAAGTTTTAAAATTTAAGAAGTTAAGAACAAAATACATTAATTCTGAAACTCCATTTAACTGTAGCACAATATTAGTTATAATTGTTCCTGTCAAGCACATTTTTTTTTCCATAAAAAAATAATAGTTAGAGAGAAAACATTACAAAAAATGTGATACAGCATTTTGCAACTTCAAATAAGTCATACTAAAACAGATAAAAGGCTTCCAAGATATTCCAAAGTTTATATAATATAATAACATTTTAAAGCTCATTCTACTTCACAATCAACACAAAATTCACACTTTATTTTATCTACTTGTAATAAAGTTTAATCTTTTCCAATAATTTAATTTTACTTTAAAGTACTTTTAAAAATTTGGAATCTAATTAGAGTATTTCAAGTTCCTATTATAATTTTCATAGATACTGTTAAAAAGGAAGAGAGTGAGGAAAGAAACCTAGACTTAAAATATTAAAAAAAAAAAAAATCATCTTTATGCATAATTTAATGATGACACCAAAATGCTTTTTAAAAGGAAATTTTGCAACATATTTTGTGTAAAATATGAAAGATAGCTATGAAGTAAAAAAAATGGAACAAATACTTTCATATAATTTTTTTTCCCATGAAAAGCATTACCTATTCTTGTAACGAGATTTTGGACGGCCAGACGCACTTTCAACAGATCTTGTAGATGGTAAGTCATCAATAAAATCTGGAGAAAGACTTTCATCACTTAACAAACTTTCATAGGCACCTAAATTAAAGAGAAAATAAATTTCAATTTTTTCCTATTTAAAATAAATTTTCATCTATAAGTAAAACAAAAATAAGTCAGGTTTTAATCATTACAAACTGAAAAACTTCCCATAACTCACACAAATTTAAAATTCAGTAAAATAAGTTAAGCTTAACGATATATAAAAATTCTTCTTTTAAGCATTAATATATCACCCCAAATATAATTTAAAAATGATCTAGAAATTTACTACTTCACACACACACACAAATGCAATTTTTTAAAGAGAATAATATGAATATTTTTTTAGAATAATATGAGCATCACATGCTTATTTAGTATTATTTTAGATAAAATTAGGTTTTCCCCCAGACATTTTATGAAGGTAAATTTTAGCAGCTATTATGAAATTTCTTCCTTTTAAAACTATGCAGTGACTCATAAAATAGTGGTGGAAAAAAGATATTTAAAAATTACAATTACAAACTCTAAACGCATTTAACTGTAAAACATAACCATAATAATTAAAAATCTTAAAGAGAAAATAAAAATAATTTTTTTCTAACAAGGATATTTAATATACATAGAAATTAAAAATGAATTTTATCAATAAAACCTAACAAGGAAAATAAAATTTCTCAATTATGTTTAAATAATAGTTTCAATTATTTTATAAAATAGATAATTCTACAAAAAGTACACAGCAATAATAATAATACAATACAAATGGAGAACAGCTGAGAAATATACTAAAAGAAGTTTATAATTTCACAAATAAGTGGGTTTCTATCATTTATCATGCAAATGTACATATATATCCACATACACAAACAACCTGAATAATTCTAGAATTAAAAGTAATAATGTTGCTCAATCTATAAAAATAATTAAAATTTTTTCAAACATTAAAATACTGTTGCATTATTTGACTAACAATGAAAAAATTTCTAATTATTCTATAAAAAATTTGATATGAATAAAATAAGAGTTTAAAAAACTAAAAGAATATAGTGACCTAAATATATTGTTACAAATTTTGTGTAAAATAGTGTAAATAATTTGTATTTGGATGAGTAAAGCATTTATAGTTCTGTGTTATATTTATTTCATGTTAAAATTGTAATATTCACAAGCAATGCCATGCCTTAGGTTATAATGGTGACTCATGAGAACTTGACAATAGAGCCAAGTTGGCATCATTTTAGGCAAACATTTTTGCGAGTTTGGGACCTTATGGATTCTTCTAGAAATTAGTGGAGAAATCC
Source organism: Trichonephila inaurata madagascariensis (assembly GCA_019973955.1). Taxonomy (NCBI): domain Eukaryota; kingdom Metazoa; phylum Arthropoda; class Arachnida; order Araneae; family Nephilidae; genus Trichonephila; species Trichonephila inaurata. Next base: position 102,731 of record BMAV01026812.1, on the reverse strand, counting down.
ACTAATTTCACGATCTTATGATGCAAGCAGATTTTTCTCAAAGGTTCTGCAGGGCTATAAATAGAGAGATGCTCGCATAAAATGAGTCAGTATTGTTTTGACTAGCGACTAGTAAACTTACCTTGACTGTGATTACCGATTAGCTCGGTTATGCTTGTGAATAATCTTTTTCATACGTGTATTTTAGACACTAATAATTGTGTCTCAGTGCTGTAGAAGGTGTGAAGACTTTGAGATTTATTCTGTGGATATTGCTGCTGCATCCTGTATTTCAAGGATTGGATTTTCTGCAATAAATTCTCATCACTCTTAAATAACTGGGTTTTTTTCTTAGTGACAGATTTGCAGAAAATTCTCGAACCCCAATCAACACAACAATATGTATCAATAGGCAGATTAATTAAAAAAAAAAAGATACAACTACAACATGGCAGCAACAGAATATTATCATCTAAAAAATCAAGTAAGAGAGGATCAAAATAAAATTCTTCACTATGATTTTTTTTATTACTGCTTTTAGTGACTACACGTTTTCCCATTCTATTTGCAGATTTTATGCTATTTAATAAAAATATAAAAAGAACAGTTTTTCTTTTTTAGTTTTATCATTTCAAAATACTTTAACATAAGATTCCTCATACAAATATGGTGGGAGGGAGAGACACTTCTAAAATATCTTGCACGATATAAATTAAGGCATAAAACAATACGATTAAAAAGAAAAACACAATAATTTGTAAGAAGTAAAATGATAATTAAAATTTAAAATGAGAATTTAAATTGATTTTCTTACCACTACCATAGAGTAAATCTGATGGATTGAGGAAGTCTTGAATCCTAGGAGTGTATGAATCTTCTCCATAAAAATCAGCTTCATCCATTTGCTGAGACTCAATCATTTCAAGCCATTGACAATTGTGCCATCTAAATTTCTCTATTTGAATCTTTTTCGCCCACTCTTCATTGTATTCCTAAGAAAATTATCATACAATTTACTCTTACTTTAACTTCAATATGACATTTGAAATTATTCTCCATATATAATTTTAAAAAATACATACCGAAATAATTTCTAAACTCCTATCACAGAGTTTTCTTATTTCTGTATTTTTATCATGCATCAGGTCCAATAAGTATCCTGGAATTTCTGTTTGTTTGTAGTTAATGAAAAAATTACATAAAAAATGATAAATTAAAAAAAAAAAATTCTAAATTTGGTACTTAAAATCTACTCCAAAATAAGAACTATGGAAAAATTAAATTTTTGCAAGCCAAACATTGATTAAGGGGACATGATACGATTTACGCAAAATTTTTTAATTTAATGATTTTCATAATATTTTTGGTTGCCTCCTATATATGTGAAAGATGTAAACAGATTCATGAAGTGATTTTAAAAAGCTACTCCTCTTACAAAAATTGATGTACATATATGAAATCTGATTTACAAGTACATCAAATTATGTATAACAAAATTTGGTATGGGTTTCGAGACAAATGAATACTAATTGAAAATTCCTTAAAAAATGTGTAAATTCTAAATTCAATTATTTTTTTTTTAAAAATAAGTATTGCTTTGATTCAAAAATGCATACCAACTTTTGTGTTGTTGTTGTGACTAATGCCACCTGCCTGACAAAGTCAGATAGAGGTCTCCGAAATTCATCGCAGCTAATGGCTAGAATTTTTACGCCTGTTGTTAGCCTTAGCTTTGAGCACCATGCAGGTGACAGTACAATTTTGCTCGATTCCACCCCAATTTAGAGGGAGAAAACCCTAGGGGTGGCCAGGGGCCTCCCAACTTTCTTCCCCTTCCACCAACCACATGACAGGACTTGCGGCTCGGCGGTTATTTAGAGTATCCCCATGCCGCAAAGGCACTATGCATTTACAAACACCCATGTCTTCACCAGGATTCGAATCCAGTCCCTATGGCACCGCAGTCAGCATTGCTAACCACTATACTGGTTAGGCGACACCAACTTTTTGTTCCATGTACTATTAGCAACAAGCGAAAAAATTTCCAAGTATTAGGCACAATAGAAAAAAACCTTAGCATTTTAAATGAAGACAAACTAGTTATTTTATCTTTCTGAGATAAGTCAGTTTAAAGTTTTGATTAGCCATTGGAATGGGAATAAAAATGAATGTAAAAGTTATCACAACTCTGAGTTTTTTTAACTTAGAACTTTCGAATTTTGTGAGAGTACAGAAAAGTATATAAAAAATAATTTAGGCTAAAAAAATTAGATTTGATTTTTTGACCAATTTATGTCAACTGAATCATACTGTGTCCCCTGAAAATGGATTACAACACAATTATTAATTCATAAATGCAGTTTCTTTTTAAAGATGAAAACGTTAAAGGATACGAGTTTCTTTGATAATTACTTCTCTAGTGGTACGATGGTATATAAGCTGGTAAAATAAGTACACAATATGGAGAACTATTTCATCATCTTCCTGCTTAGCTATAAAAATTAACATTAATACATTCAATTAATTTATGAAATTTTCTTGATTCAAGAACAATTAAAAATAAATGTTTAGTTTTATCAAATTATTTTTTTTAAATACTTCTTCAGAATTATTATCAAATTAAAAATGAAAAGCACTTTAAATGCAATGTTAAATTTAAAAAAAGAGTTATAAAGAACAACTTGCCATTTAGATGTTCTATAACATGCTTAATGATACCCGATTCCAGTAGTGTAGTGGCACATACTTCTTCAGCTGAAAATGTTCCAGCCAAAATGATAACTTCTAGAATCATATCATCCTCACAATTTTCTGCAATGGATAAAAAATATATTATGAAAAGCTTAAGCAAAAATTCAATAAATTCTTATTTTAGCAAAATAAAATAGAACACAGACAATTAAGATGAATTTAATCCTTGGTTTTGAATAAATTTTAATGTTTCAAAATATTTTGTTTTTTAATTAACAATATGCTACATGTATACAATTAATTATTAGTAGCTCAATACTTCATTTTGAATCATTAATTATTATAAATACTAAAGGTTTACAAATGGGTTATTAGTAACCAATTTGTTCATTTTGAGCCATGGTATAGAGACAAGCCCAACTTCTAAAATGATATAGTTCTCTCAACAAATGAATATTCTCCATAAGATGCATATTGAACATACATCAGTCATTATTTTTCAATACAGTAGTCTTCAGGGGAGGCAATTGATCTCGGGCCACCATCAAGGAGTTCACTGTCAACCTATGGCTTGAGCATATGATTTAAACCATCTACCTACAAGTCCACTGGCATTTACTTTTCTTTGTTTCACAAAACAGGACAGGAAAGAATTTCTTTGTTGAGACAGATAAAAAGCACTTTTACCCCATACAATTGTGATTTACCAGAAATCAAGTTAGAGTAAGTCACAATTGTGAAATTGAGACAAACTGATAAGCTAATAGTCCCACAACTAGTGTTGTTGTTGCACGCCCCGATTGGTCAGCAGTGCTAAACCGGGTCCATGACTTCGTACACTTTCAACACCAGCAAGGGGGATTGTCTACTAAATTCTGCTTGGTGAGTTCTAGGCATTCAAGGATGTGAGCTGGCGAGGCTGGCTCAGAAGAACAGTTCGTGCACATTTCAAAGCTCTTGCATCCTTTGGAAAATTTTATTGTTTTAAGATGGCCACTTCGAAAGCGGGTTAGAAGAGTTTGATCCTGTCTTTTAAAACCACGAGCCAGAGAGCTTCCAGGACGAGAACACTAATATCAATGGTGCTCTCGGGGGGACAATCCAAACGGTCTTATTCTGGTGTTTAGTTCTAGAGAAAATCTCCAAAAAGGTGAGGGGTGCTGACAGCTCTGGTACCTCACAAGTGCCAGCCTTGGCCAAAGTGTCCGCAATTTCATTTCCCTCTAGATCTATGTGAGAGGGAATCCACTGCAGATGAATTTGATGCAATGTGGAAAGTCATTTTAACTTGGCGAGTATTGACACTCCAACATTATCTCTCACACTTTGCCAATTGGACAAGAGTGCTATATTGCATTTCTATTATCAGACAGTATCCAAATCTCTCTTCCATTTGGAAGAAATGCAAGAGAACCAAGGGCCTCATCAATGGCTATTAGCTTACTGCAAAAAACTGTGCAACCATCTGAATTTCTCCTCTGGATTCATAAGATATGGTCTCGCGATTTGATGTAAATTCCACACTGTCAGATCGATAATAATCGTCTCTACTACCATCTGTATAAACCTGAATGGCATCAATTGGTATATCTCCAATTCTTTCTAGAGCTAGTTGCTTTAGATAGGCAGGAAGGTCTGTTAGTTTATTCAAGTGTTCTGGTAATTCTGGATGGAAAAACCCCCCATCAAGATCGTCCGCTGGGTCAAGACATTGTGACAGGTGATGTGGTTCCACAGCACCAACAGTAAGGTTAAAAGAGACCATTTGGCTGAAGGGACTGTTTCTCCTGAGTCTCTGGTTATTACACGTCTTTGAAGTAAGCAGAAGTACGATTTCAAGAATCCAGACTTCTGAGTTTGTTGTAGTATTTTGTTAGACATGCACATCTCCTAAAGGCTAAGGGGCTGTAGGTCTGCCTTGAAAAGTACTATATCTCTGGAACAAGTATTTCTTAGACCAGTGATGATCTGAGCAGCGCTGAGCGGGACCTTTTGAAGTTTCTTAAGATTTGTAATGGAGGCGCTACAGTATACTGGAACATTATACTCCAAGATGGGCCTGATTAGTGAGATGTACATGTTTCTGAGAGTGCCAATATCTGCTCCCTAATCACGTCCCAAGATATATCTCAAGATGTTGAGCAGTTTTCTTGCCTTCAATACAATATTATCAATATATTTGTTTCCCAGTATTTCAGGGTCCCCCACAACTAGTAACTCTATCATTAGATTTCTGCACCTCAGTTAAAGTATGATAAAACTAAACTCAGTAGAGTGCAACAGCCCATAAAGACCAAGGCCTATTGTGCCTATTTCAGTTTACGGGACCTTGGATGCAGAGGTGCAAGAGCAGATGTTTTGGTCAGGTGGTCAGTCTGATACAAAACCTCCAGTGTTTTGTTCCCAACAGAGTTTGGTACTCATTTATCAACCCAATGAAGGGATGAAAGGCTGAGTCGACCTTGCCCAGCCTGGGATTTGAACCCTGAACCCGTGGCGGGGAAGCTGATACACTACCACAACGTATGATAAAAGTGCAGGGAAATATTCTTAAAGTATTTTAAAATAACTTCATAACACTAAATATTTTCCATTTCAGTTAATTTTATAGTTTTTTTTTAAGTTTCAGATCTATAGTATAAATTGAGATAGAAAAATACAGGAGAGTGGTCAATAATATATCTCTTTCTATAATTACATTTCACTTTTTAATTTCCATTAAAATCCACACAAGAAATGCTTGCTTCCATTAACTTTATAAAAAAAAATGGTTCAATTCCCATCTCCTAGTAAATTAAATAATAATTTTTAAAACTCATTAAAAAGTTTAGGTGCAAAGTAATTTGTATTAAAGTTCAATTACATCCACCCTAATTTCGATAATAAATTATTTTACCATTACAATGTTTTCTATTAGTTTATAAAGATAATTTTTGTTAAAAACATTTCAGAATTTTCTAAATGTTTCATGATATTAAACAGTAACCTAATGAAAAGAAATCTTACAATACTCCACATTTGAAATTTCAGAACAAAAACTACTATACCTTGAGATAACTTCTTTTTCATGAACCCAAGCAAATCATATTGGAACAACAGCATTTCATAATCCAACTCTGGAATAGTTAGATTGCCCATAATTCCCAAACATTCAATTATAAAATCATCATTTTTGCCTGTGCTTCGATGAATAGCTTCACAAAACAGATCAGCAAAACTCTATATGTAATAAATAAGTAAATAATTTAGTAAACATACTTAATCAAATACAAAGTAAGCAGATTTTCAACAGACTAGAAATTGATTAACAAATGTGAAAAATATCTACAGCTTAAATCAATAAAAATTAAAATTAGCCTCTACAAAATAAGGATACTTTAGAGTTATAGAATTATTACAACAAATTAAAATAAGCATGGTAACAATTAAAAGACATAAACAAAACTGTTTTAGTTTTGTAGTTGAAGGACTTAATTGTCCATAAATTGCATACAGGCTATTTATTAAAAAAAAATAAATAAAATAAAAAAGATAGGATGCAACAAACAAATTGAAGAATTTAAAAAAATAACTTTTCTGCATATTGAAAGCTGATTTTATTAAAGTTAGATATTAATTAATTTTAAGAGAGCTTTCAAAAAAATTTTGATAAAGATTCACACATACATTAGCAGTGGAATTCAATTTAACACAGTGAAGATGGCATTTATTTTTATAAAAAGGAATCTCAAGACATTGTAAGTAGGTAGTATTTAGGGATTACTTTACAATTTTATAAAAATTGAAAATAAAGAAATTTAAAAAAAATATTCTGAAGTGTTGTTAATACACAAGTATCTTTCACCAAGTAAATTAATTACCAAAGTGTAATTTAATAATAATAATCATCCTATATCATAATTAGCATTTAAATTTGTATGATGCAGGTAACAAATTCCCTAATGAAATTAGCAGAAAATTTAGTTTAAAATGTAAAATTACTGTTCAATAAAAGTTTAGTAAAATGAACCAAATGACTGAAAAACTGAAATTGTAATTAAAACCCTTTCTAAATGTTTCTACAAGAGTAATAAAATAAATATTTCAAAAAATTTTCATACTTGCAACAGTAAAAATTGAATAAAATCTGAAACTTAACAGTGAAAATATATGAAAAACAGAAATAAAAAAGCAATTTACAAAATAATAAGCATGGGGAAAAGTGAAAATATATCAACATATATTTTTTTTACTATAAAAAAATTCAAATTTTAATATATACACATTGAGTACAGAATGGGGCACAAAACTGAGTCCCTGAAAGATGGCATAAATTATAAAATAGAAATTTAAAGTATATAAATTATTATAACATATATACATGAATAAAATATGATCATTTAGACTTCATAACTAAATTTTGCTTTCATTTAATTTGCAAAACATTATTTATTTTTGAAAGGAATGATATAATAACATTTGTTAATTTTTAACCTTGCAAATAGCTGCTCTTTAAAAACTTCTTTTAAAATGCAGTTAAAAATGCAAGTAATCCAAGATAAATTTTATGCAATTTTTGAGTTGGATACAGTGTAATAAAATTTTACTTTTGTAGAAAAAGATTTAAACATTATTTTTGTTGAAGAAATAACAACAAAGATGAGATATGATACATAAACTGAGTTTAAAAAACAAGATAAGAATAAATATATACATAGAAATTTTAATGCTTAATAAATAAACTTAAGGATAAAATTAAATACAACATAAATGAAAAAGAAAAATCTCTCAGTTTTCATTATTAAAAAACTATTTTGTATTGAGTTAAAAATTATTATTATTACCTATATTTAGTATTTGTACAATAAAGTTATAACCTAAACTGGTCTTATTCAAAGTTTGTTTAAGTTTCCTTTTCATACAAGTTAAAAGAAATGAAACTATTAAATAAAAATAACTGGAATCATAATTAAATGTAATTAGAATCTCTCCTCCTTTAAAGAACCCAGCTAAGGAAAACTTCTCACCACAAATAAAATTTTTGTTGGTCCATCATGTTGTGATATATTCCGTATCATTTTAAGAATAAGACAATCTTGAAATTGAAAAGCTCTTTCAACTAAATGTCGTAGTCCATCATTTTCACACATTAGTTGAGCATTGCGCTTGTTGGCAGCCAGATTTACAGCTAATGCAATTAAGTACTTAGGCAACATGGCATCAGGATGTTCAAGAATCATCTTTATAACCTGATAGTAAGAGTACATATTTACATCAGATATATTACATCAAAGTAAATGAAGAAAAAGTATAACAGAGTTAAGAGTAAAATTCTAATAAAAACAAGCTTTAAAAAAGTATTATTTTTCTTAAGGAAAAAAGTCATCCAGATGAATAAAATCTCTTTTACTAAAATCAATTAAAGTCATATTATTCAAATACAATAGTAACTTTTTAAAGGCAAAATCACAAAATTCAAATGTATTCCATGTATTTAAATGTATTAAATAATATATACTAAGAATATAATGCAATACGGTATAATATATTATGTAAATACTGGCATAGCTAGTCCTGAGTGGGCCCTGTATTAAAATTCCTAGGTGGCCTTTTTTGGAAAATAAATAAAAATGATCGCATTAATAAAACTAATTTAAAATTATCAAAATATTACACATGTTGAGGGCCCCAGTAGCTTATGGGCCCCTCTGTCATTAATACAGCTGTAGCCACGCCACTGGATGTAAAGTTAAATATGGTTATAACATATTTTATATAAGCATAAATTTAAATTTAACATTTTAAACATTGGGAAACTAAGATTTTACTAAGTTAAAACAATTCCAAAAAAACCCTTACCAGTGGAATGCAATCAGTATAAGTAAACAAAGATTTGCATCGATCATCAAAACTAATATGATATAAAATTCCCAGAACTTCATTTTGATGTGATTTCACAGCTGCAAACAATGTAGTAAAACAATTATCAAAACGAGCTATGGCATTCTTTTTTTTATAAATTAATTTATAAGAAGTAAAAGTACACTTTTTACAATTCCAACAAACACAAAAACATGAAAGAAATATGCTGAAATAAAATTCATTAGAGCATAAAAAACAGATACTTGTTATAAAAATATAAATTGATTTTCTTCTAATCTATGAATGTACAGAACATTTTGCAATTTATCCTTTATTTAAGTTTTCCATACACTTATAAAATAATTATTATCATTCCTTCTTAAGATAAATAATCAAAATTCATAAGAAATGTCATTCATTAAAATATTTAAGATTAACCCCCTCACAGTGTATCCCATGATTTCCATGGGCAAAGTACATGTAGCAAACATAGCACTACTCAGGGAGAGGGCTAAAGAAACTTCATACAATTATAAGTTTAATCTTGTAAGGTAAATGCTATTAAGTATTATATACACACATTTCCTATGTCTTTTAATTTATATAATTTTTCTTTCACTTTCCAGATTCTTCACATAATTTTTTTCTTTATAACAGAAATATCAAATAATAAATGAGATTTAGAAAACTTACGTATTAAACTGACTAGTTTCTGAAGCAAACCACATTTGACCATTGAGTTTCTGGATTCAAGGGAGAAGGATAAATTTAATAAAAGACGAAGTACTGTATCAAGTAATTCTGTACTTTCATGAGGAACTAGATGAGCTACATTTTCTACAATGCTGTTACATTCCTGAAAAAAAAAAAGCAAACAAAAAAATATATATTATAAATTGCAAAATAAGATAAAGTTAATAAATGTATTTCAATTCATTAAAAACAATTTTATCCTTAAATAAAGTATTAATAATTATATTAAAATTTTTAAATAACTTATATCAAATCCTATATAGATTTAAATATAGAATAATGTAATTTTTACATTCTATAAATTTGAAAAAATATTTAAAAAAGTTTAATTACTGATTGTAGTTTTTTTAATAAAAAATTAATCCTAATTATAAAATTTTTCTTTGGCAGAAAAAAATTGATTTATATACATTATAAAATACTCACCATATCTTCTTTGTTTTCTATGTAAATTGAAAGTTTTAATAGGAAGGAAGTTACTACAGTCAATAGATCGGGACTCTCTCTACTTAAACATTTAGCAAGCAAAGAAATTATTCCTCTATTGACCATCTTGTATTCTACTTTCTTATCCTCAGCTATGTGAAGAAGTAGCAGAAAGCAAACTATGAAAAAGACAAAAGGTAAATTTAAATTTTATAAATTTACTAATAATTTCGATCAAAATTTTGATTTATATAAGATATTTTTTATACAGCTGTAACTTAGTTTTATTTTTGTATTTTTTATTGAAACCTCTCTATGAGTAATATATAATTTATAACTCAAGACATTATAAAATAAGAATAAAAGATACAAAGAAAAATAAATGAGATAACATACAGCAATATAATTAAAAAGTGCAATCAGTGTTTGATAGAACAATTATATAAATATATTCTTGACTTTTCAGCTAAGTATTAATTTTGAGAAATTAAACATCAAAATAACATTTTTAATTATTATTTTTTAAATGGCAAAGCATAAAATTACCCAAACAATAAATAATTTACAATCATATTGCTTGACAGATAATTTTTAGAAACATGTTGAAGACAGTAAAACGAAATATTTCTGAAGCAGAATCAACAGAATAAAAGTTGTCAGTAAGTTAATCTGCTAAGTGACAAGAAATATACAAAAATGGAGTGCTATCGCACGCTATTCACATATGCATTTTAATTTTTGTACAGTTTTAGAAAATGTATGTAACCAAATATAAAATTAAAATGGAGCAAAATCACATATAGAATTTCATTTCAAAGCAATACCTGTAATACATTTCCACGACTTATTACTTTTGAAAAGAAAAAAAAAAAAAAAAAAATAGGGGAAGGGGGTGGAAAAGTGGGATTAAAAAATTATTTAAATTCTAAATAAGGAAAAAGAATGTTACAGTTGTAAAAACATATTAAAATTTATAATATTTTATTTTCAATGATATTCAATTAGCAGCTCACAAATAAAACTGCAAGTAATATAAAATTCATGCAAAAAGAAGCCATACAAAAGTCATCTAACTGTGAATTAAAGATACTTTGAAAACCATTGCTACACATTACAAAGCTTTATACATCAAGAACTTTCTTAAGAAATAGTGTATTAAATATTTTTAAAATTAAGTTCATAATCATTACAATTTGTGTTAAAATTTTCAGGGGTTATTACAAAAAGAAACTTATTTTTAAAGCTGTATGAAATACTATTCGTCATAATAATGCAAGTTTTTACATATAAAAAAAGTAATAGCTGGCATATTTGAGTAGTAATAAAGCATTTCTTAGAATAATTGCTGTTTTCCAGATGATAAGTTTAATTTTATGAAATTCCAAATAAGAAAGACATTTTTTTCACAAGAAATATTGGTTATGAAATTTTTATATATATGTATACAAAAACTGTTTACAAAGCTTAGATTTCAAAACAAATTACCTCGAAGGAGTTGATTCTGTTTCTTCACTAAACTGACATATTTCTGGAAACTCTTTTCATACTCATTGGTTATTGCAGCATTTGTTTTCCCTGAATCTAGTACAAAGGAGTTAAGTACATTCACAACAGCTTATTCAATATAACCAAAACATAAACGATTAAAACAATACTTAAATTTATAAAAAAGTTAATATTAATAGCAGAAATCTCTCAGTGAGAAAATGCAACATTTGAAAAATAAAAGTATCCCCTTTATAATAGAATAAAATAAATTGAAAATAGTTTCAATTTTATAGATATGCATGTATTTGTTATAAATGTCCTTTACAGTCAAATAATGTATAATCAGATATTTAAAACCACCACTTAATCGAAAATCAACAATGAAGATAAATATGTCAAGTAAGCATTAGAAGCTACAGTATTCAATAAAGAAAATTTTAAATCTTAAGATGTTTTCTATTTTCAACACATTTAACCATAGTTTTACAGTTGGATTTCTGTTAACTCAAACATGATCTGTTTTGAAATTTTTTTTCTCATTTATAAGATTCCTTGAAATGAATAATAGAAACCAATTGAATCTATTAGCTCTATAAATTTCCATGAGTGAGTGAGTTATATTAATGTCACACTTTAAAGCTGCACTAAGACTATTGGCGACAAACTTCATAATTTTGAATCATGGTCAAGAAATGAGAACACCTGGGCTGGCAACCCACCCTCTCCTAACTTTCCCACCGCACCAATGGGAGGTCCTTTGAGCTATGACAGATTCATCTACAATGCAGGTCTTCAGTGGCATTAGGCTCACACTAATGACACACCAGCCACGAGTCCATTGCCTTGACCACTAGGCTACCCCAGTCACATAAATTTCCATATATAAAAAAACAATGTGACATTACACTGATTTTTTTCAAATAATTATCCATTATTTTCAAAAACACCAATTATAGTAAATCAAAATGTTTGTTTACATAATATAAAAGAAAAATATTACATTTTGATTTTTAAGTTTATATGAATCTTCAAATAAAATTACATAAAATAGTGAATTAAATGAAACCCAGTGGCTGAGTGGTAGCGTACCACACTTCCACGCCACAGGTCTGGGGTTCAAATTCTGGGTTGGGCAAGGTCAACTAGGCCTTTCATTCCTGCTAGTGAGTGAGTGAATATTAACGTCGCACTGTTCAGCTACACGAGGGCTTTTGGCGACGGACCACGTAATTTTGAACCATGGTCAAGTGACATGGACGACACCTGAGCTGGCACCCCCTCTCCTAACTACCACACCACACCAACGGGAGGACGTTTCAGCTCTCGACAGATTTAACGTGCATCGCTGCCCTACACGGCGGGTCTTTAGTGGTACGGGGCTCGAACTCATGACATACCTGCCATGATCCGATACCTTAACCACTGGGCTACCGCAGCCCCCGTTTCATTCCTGCAGTGGGTAGATAAATGAGTACCAAGCTTGCTTGGGAACTAAACAATGAGGGTTTAGCATCAGACCGACTATCTGACCGAAACATTTGCTCATGCACTTCAGCGTCCAAGGTGATGAAAACTCAGTTTTTGGCACAGTAGGCTTCGGTCCTCATGGGCTGTTGCACCACTGAGTTTAGTTTTTTTTTAGTGAATTAAAACTATATTTGTATTTTTCCTTCGAATTAGTCTTTGTGACATAAAAGGCTAGTTTTTTTAAAACAAGTGCCCTTAAATTCTATTCTGTCTTGAAAAAGTATCTTAATAAAGAGCACACTGATACTAAACAAGTAAACATACGATTAAAATAAGACAGATATAGCTTCAAGAAATAATTTCATATCTGAAACAGCAGCAATATTATATTAAATATTTACAAAAAAGGATATCAATACTTTTCTTCTTTGCCATTTCTTCGGTCCACTGCTCATAGCGTTTCAATTCATTGTCAACAACATCAATACACAAAGAACCAACCTTTAAAAAAGAATTTCGGATTTTTAGATAAATATAAAAATGAAATATTTCAAATTTTAATTGAAACTTGGTAAATAAAAAGTTTACCTTGTGTTGAGCTATGACTGGATGAAACTGAGTGAATACAGAAAAACAGCAAAATATATGCACAATATTGATACTAAGTTCTATAGACTTGCGCCCATCTTCTCGAAGGACTCTAGCTAAGGCTCCCAAGAGTATTTCTGTAATATTGAAAATTAAATTAAGATTTAACAGTTGTTATAACAAAAATATAATTGAATTTCAACTGCTTAGAAAAAGCAAAATGCAGATTAAGCAGTAGAAAAAAATATTACATTTATGTAATCTCAATTAATTACTTATAAGACAATTTTCCTTCAAAATAAAACAATTTTCTTCCATTTCATATCTACCTTAAAATTTCATAAGACAATTTACATGAGATTATTTCATATTCCACGATGCATGTTACATACAAAATATAAATACATCAACACATATAAAACCTATACACAATACTTTTTTTAAGCATTCATGCACTATATGCATGTATTCTACATGAATTTTCTATTTACTTTACTTAGCAATACAATTACTACACTTTATGTCACATTCTGATTTTATCTGATATTTGACTTTCATAAATCCTTTAAAAAAATTGTTATCTACTATAAACAGAAAAAAAACATTTTTGGACTCTAGGAAGTCAATTTAATAAATAAAAAAAACAATAGTTTAAAATACAATAAGCCACATGAAAATCTGTGATAAAGTCATATTTTACAAAGAGTATAGAGCGTTATAAAAACTTTTGGATTATATAAAGAAAATTCTACTTGAAAATAGAAGAAATAATATTACTAAATTCAAAAACACTAAAAGAAAAATGAGAAACAATTAGCCCTGTTCTCCAAATTAATGTGAGGATTTTAAATCTCAACAGATTTAACATACATCAGACCTCTATGTGGCAAGTTTTTCTATGGTACAAGAATTCAATTCCATGATTTAACAGAAACAATGCTGGTCATAATTCCACTATCATGACCATGAAAGTGATATTGTAATCAATGAATCCTGAAACTTCAGGAAGTTATATATATATTCCACTTATATAATAAGTCATAATTTGACTTTAGAGTGCTATGGGAAAAACCTTAGCTGAAAAAAAAGATGCCATGAGTTGAAAAGTTTGGGAAACCACTGACCTATACAGGCATCCCTCGTACAACACCGTTAATTTGTACTGTAAAATAATATCAAAATTGTGTTATATGAGACTTTTTTGTTTATTTATTTTAATTGTTATTTTATTTATTTATTAAATAATTATAACATAATATAATTCAGGGCAATATCTACCATGTTGTATGAAATTTTGAAATAATATACATCAAGGCAATGTGTATCGTGCTATATAGAAATAAATCTTAAGGTGTAAAATTTTATGATAGATGAAATTATGTTCTAATAAAACATGCAAATCTCAATGGAATACAAAAATATATGAAATCGAATTTAATCAAAAGAAAAACAAAGGTCCTATTGTATAAAAGTTAATTAAGATTAGTATTAACTTATGCATGTGAAATTTGGTCCATGTCTTGAACAGATGAGAAATGTTAAGTATCTACGAAAGAAAGATTTTAAGATTTATTTTTGGAGGAATTCAGGAAAATTGAACGTGGCAAAGAAGATCAAATTCAAGCTCTATCAATCATATAAAGAATCTGACATTGTTAACTTCATCAAAATAGAACGAATTAAATGGGCAGGTCGCAGGGTTGTCAAAATGGGCGAAGACCGCACCACTAAAAAAGTTTTCAATGCCCAACCAATTGGCACACAAAGGGCCTAGAAAAAGGTCTCCTAGTTTTGTGAATTAAGAATTGGAGAACACTAGCAGGAAGAAGAGGCTAGCCTTGAAAAGGCTTCTTGAAAGGCCAAGGCCCACGCTGGGCAGTTGAGCCACTGAGGAAGGAAGGAAGACATATAAATGAAGAAATAAGTTAACTTCAAACTTTTAATCCAATACAAAAATTAAAAATACAACAAAAAATATATTCAAAAAATAATTATTTTTATAAAATAAATAGAAATGGCTTTTTGGGATCACAAAATCACTTTTCATCACCACTCTCATCAGAAATTACAGCTCTAATCTATTCCCCCCCTCAAACACTAGTTATTTCCTACACCATTACAAAAGTTATTTGATGTAGTTGCTATTACTTGTCTGTTTTGATTTTGTAATTCTTTCAGAATATCTCTATAAGGAGCTAAAGAACTTTGCAATTCTCTTTTAAGTTATCTACTATGTACTACTGAAGGATGTTTTTCAACAAAGAAATTTTCATTTAATTCAATTAAAAATTAATTCAAGTTTTGTTTTGTAATATCGAATCCCTGCTATAAAAATTGCAAATTTTGTACCATGTAAAATTAAAACTGCATTTTATAAGTACCATGTTACACAAGGTATGCCTGTACTATAAACTCTGTCTGCTGTGTCATAAGCTGTCAAGGTAGCTCTGTCTGACTAAGGGAAAACATTATTTATGATACAATCTTTGAGACTAATAATACTAGAATGAATATTAGACTACAGTTGACATTTACTTTTTCCAAACTCTGATGACTGTTTTTTTCTCCCTCCCAAATATATCTCTAAAATATGATCTAAAGTGCATAAACTTTTTAAATTGTTATCAGACAAGATATTGCTAAACAGAGCATTTAGTTTATAATCAACATACATAAAATTAAACATATAGGCTTGCATGCAAAAACTGGTGAAATAAAAAAATTTGAGCATTTCCTGTAAATGTTAGGGACAGTTTTAAGTTTCATTTTTGTGATGGTTTATTAACATTCATACAAATTTTGGTTAAGTTTTGATAAAGTAAAGAAATTATTGAAAACTGAAGAGCTTCTCACAGACTGTATTTTAATAAAACATAAAATAAAATTTTCTTTTCCATGTTTTATTCCCATACAATTTACACATAATTACTTTAAGCACAATAGGTTTAAATAGTTAAATAACATTCAACAACAACAACAAAAAATCATGAAGGTTTTAGTATTTTATTTAAAGAAAAAGCATTTAAATAATTTTGAAAACTCTCAAATAGATTAACATTCACAATTCCATAGCAAAAGAAAAAGAAAGTAATTTTAAAAATATTTTAATATTAACTGTCATAAAATAGCATGGCAATTAATTTAAATGATATATATGTGTGAATATATGACAAAAAATAGAATACAAAAAGTATGCCAGTCAAGTTAACAAAGAGAAAAAAAAGGTTGAACTATGCATACCATTTTTACGTAATACATTTAAGTTTCCAGTTTGACGAGCAAGCTGCAATACTAAAGCAGACGCTTTTACTTTTTCTGGTATTTCTTCATACAAAAGCTCAATGTAACTGTCTACACTTGTAACACTAGCAGTTTCTTCATCTGATGTAGAAAAATTATCAGCTTCTGAAGTGTCAATGTCACCATCCACATCTTCTGCATTTTCTGAAAAGTTAATCAATCATACAAAAGATATCTAAATAATGAAATGCAAATATTAAACAAAATATGTTATCAATATTACTTCTCATTTAACAAAATTAGTAATATAATACTATAACTAGACTATGTAACCACTCTTATGTGATTTTTTTTATTATTTTATGTTGTTTTCTAAAATGTTGTTGTGTTGTTTTTTTTAAGTATGACACGTAATATTTTTTCACAGGGCATAATATCAGATTATTTAATGTGTGAGTTTAGAATGTCATAAAATTTGTTTTAAACACATATTTTCCTAAGAAGGAAAAAGGAAAAGATGAGGAATAAAAGCAAAATTTTCAAAGAATAAAAAAGTGAGATATAAAAAGAATAAGAACCTTAAAGCAAATTGAATACAATTAGTTACAAGTTGCTTTCAAATTAAGTCCTCAATCACTCAATATTTTTAATAAAAATGTCATCAATTACTTCACAAAATTGTTAAGAAATTGACATAAGTCAATTTTAGATATATTTTTAAAATCCCTCAGCTATAAATTTTAAAACACAATATGTCCAAGCCAATCAATCTAAAGAGAGAAGTGCAGGAAAACAACACTTCCAAATTTAAAGCATGTTTTCAATACCAGTTGATTCACTATATTTACTAACTCCATGCTAAACCTCTTTATAATCAATATTTTCAATTTATGATGGATTGAAATAGGGTTAATTGTATTGCAAAAGGAAATATATATACATATTTTAATAGCAAGCAAACTGATGTTGCAAGAAAACTTGGAATCAAAGATTTTGAATTTTAAAAAGTCGTAAATGCACACACACACCTCAGCATATAAAGGTTAAAATATCATACAAAAAACCAATAATACTGTTCACATTTTTTCAGTTTAATTTGTATATACCTTCATCACCAGCTCCTTTTCTTGTTTGTAAATAATACAACAGTTGTTCAACTTCAGTTTGTTTTGTTGGGGGCACTAATGGACAAGTGTCTACTATGATTTGAGCTAAAGTTCTGATTTCATCGGTATCAAAGGTTCCCTTTAATCGTACACTGAAAGAAAAGGGGGAAAAAAAAAAAAAAAAAATACAGTCAATAAAAAATTCAGAAAGAAAATTGCACAGTCACATGAATCAGAAATAAGAGGAAAAAGGTCAAACTGCAGCAAAATTTATATATACATAGAGGTTTCAAAAATTATGGTAACAAGAGTTCTTATGGGTGTGTAAATTACCCATATGAATAAAAATCCCCTTGAAGGTAACAAAGACAATCACAGCATTCACATGGTGTTGGTAAATGAAACTGATTCTCCAGTAACATGACTAAATCTCTGTTAGAAGATAACTGCATTGACGGAAACACAGTCCGCAATTGAAATAAGAAGTTTAATATGGTTTTTGCATTCAAAGAGAAACTATCCAGCTGAAATTCATTGGCAATTAGTAGAAGTGTACAATAAAAGTGTTATGCCACGAAGACAGGTATGGTTTTGGTGCACAGAATTTGACAAGGCCAGAACAGATATGCAAGTTGAAGAAAGAGCATTTATTAATGTGAATGGTACTGTATTCAATTAAAAATGCATGTTTTAAGGCATAAACATTTATTGTGACTGCTTTGTGCAGTGTCTCCCTTGCAAGAGAATGTACAAGTGAGGGTGAGCGAGGTGGGGGGTGACGATCGCAGCACCAACAGCATTTTTAGTGAGATGTATTGGACCATCTTCCTTACAATCCTGACCTTGCACCAAGTGATTTGTATCTCTTCTCACTTGGAAGGTCAGCATTTTAGAATGAATGCTAAGGTTCAGCAAGCAATCCTCACAAACAATCATGAGTGAGGACAAACGTGTTTACATAATCTTGATGCTGATTTCTACAATGCTGGTTTTGATGGTTTAGTGTATTGATGAAAAAAATGCTTTGATAAGCATGATGACAACAAAGAGAAGTAATAAGTACCAGTGTTTTCCTATATTGAATATATATATATATTACTTCCTGAGTAAATGTTTACTCTGAATGAGCTTGTTACCTTACTTTTTGAAATCCTTATGTATGTGTATAAAGTTATCTATAAAAGTTGTTATAACTAATTAAATTGAGTAATTTTTTGTTTTTTACCAATTCTATAAGCATTAAAAAAGTAATCCATGCTTTAGTTAAAAAATTTTACTTTACTATTTAAAACTTTTATTTCCCTCAATAACTTTACATAAATCAACAGAAATTCTGCGAGCTAATATTTACTACTGAATGATTTTATACTCAGAATGCTTACAGTTTTTGACTTTGTCTTGATTCCTTCATCATGAAGTCCCCCAACTGGGCCAACATATTGGGATCAACATCATAATTAACTACTAAGGCTCTTTGTGTGGGATGAACATCAAGGGACTGAAAACGGACAAACCTGAGAAAACAAGAAAGAATTAGGTTAATAAAATTCAATATATTAAAAATATTAACATAGAACAAAAATGAAATGATTCTATATTAAGAACAATAAGAGATATACCGCATTTACTCGAATCTAAGCCACACTTTTTTTCCAATATTAATGTTATTGAAAATCAGTTACAGCTTAGAATTGAAAGAAAAAAATTTTTGTTGGATGAGGAAATTAGAGAAATTACAGGTTCTTGTAAGTATTTTAAAGTTTATAATTCTGGTAAAGTAACTAATTATTCACTTCTTATTAGTTCACATCTTCAATTTATTTTAATTTCTTAACATTGGATATCAATAAACTATTTTACATTATTATACATTTTTCACAAAAAATTGTTGCGAATTTGGGGAATCGTTGGTGGCTTAGATTCGATTAAATAAAGTAGTATTAAAAATTACCCATCTCATTCGATATTGCATAATCTTTCATGTACAAAACCAATTGCTGACATTTTCTGGCTGTTTTTATGTAGTTTTTAAAAAAAGAGAAATGTATAAAAGTAATTATTTTATTAAACGTTTCACTATTTGTATCAATAACTTTCTTTATATACAATAGTAATAAAAATTAAGTAAGAAAGCCATTTAAATTTATTAAATAACAAAAAAAAAAAAAGATTTTTCAAAGGATCATTCATACATTAGTGAGACATAGATTATAAAGAAAAGAAACTTTCTAAGATAAAAAGAAAATTACCTTACACAATAACCTTTTTATTTTTAAAATAAACACTTTTCTTAGGCTAAATAAGCAAGCAAACAAATATGAAAACATCTGCTTAAATAAAAAAAAATAAATTATTACATTTAAGAGATGAATGCTTCAAAATAATATTTAAGATGAATTGTTATGAAAAAATACCTTTGGATATATTGTTCTTCATCTTGCTGCTGCATTTTAGATTATTTCAATTCATGAAGAAGAATCGAAATAGTTTTCTGATTACATCATTATAGTTCTAACAAAGAAAAGAAAATAATTTCTTTTTTACAAGAAAATAACACATATAATTTCCATTACAGCCGAAGAGAAAAAAGGCAATAAAATCTGATAATCATTAAAAATGAATATTAATTTAGGCATAAAAAATATCATGTAAAAAAAGATAGAATTTGAACATAAGATCATATAAACCATATAAACACAATACCAATTTTAATATCAAGTCTAATTAAACACAAATACACACTCTTCTCATATGTACATAAACATTTCTAATAAAACTATTTTAATACATAAAAGTTTTATTTTAAATTTAAGAAAATAATTTCATTTTAGAGAAAAATAATCTCTACCAAAATAAATACTGTAGCATATAAAAAAATTCATCATAAATTACATATCCATTTCAGGTTTCAGAATTTAAAAAAGATTATAAAATTTTGATAATATATAAAATAGCAATGAAACAAATACTAAAACAAACATAATTAAATTCTATCTATGAATAGAAAAGTTAAAGAACACAAATTCTGACTCACAAAATAAATATTACTAATGAAAAGCAGTGGAATTATTTTAATTCTTTTAGAATGCATATAAACATCAAAGTCCAATTTATTTTAACTGTATTTTTAAGTTCTTATACCAAAATAAATTAATATGTTCCCATAACAATCACAAATAAAGTAACTAATTATAATTCTTTAAGCAAGGATTGTATAGCTATTGAAACTGTACTTGCACTTTTGTTCAGGTATCATTTCTCTAGATCTTCTTCATTAAATATTTATTAATAAAATATTAACCAAGCATATGAAATTAAAAAAATATCATTCACAATATATCAATAATTTGTGCATCTTAAATTTAAACATAAAACATTTAATAAACCTTTTTAACTTGTCATTAACTAAGAATAGGAAGTCGGTGATAAAATTAAATTTGAATTTAAGCATATTTAACAAAAGTATATCACATATGCTTTTGTTAAAGACAGAAAAATAGAAAACAATCAATTAAGAACTTAAGAAATCGAGATGATTTCTGAGAAAACTCATCAGAGCAGTACATTTCAAATAAAATTGGGATTAAAATAAGACATTTTTTTAAATGTATTCCTAGAAAAATTGAAAAGATTTTTAATATCTAATTCCTTTACATTTTATCTAGAAAATAAGTTTTACTGGTTTAATTTTATTTTAAGTATCGAAATAATCTTAATAATGATTTTTCTTTCCAAACATGAAAATTTATGTTTGAGATGTTTTGTCTCAAAACTAAAAATTAAATATTTGTTTCAAGTGTCTTATTTTAGTTAATTAAGGAAATGTACGAAACAAAAATATATAATATATATGAATACTGAAAGTCATATTTATGAAAATAAGGAAATAAATGAAAGATTTTTTTTATTCATAACGTCAAGTGTCAATTTTCATTCCCCTGAATTTAAAACAAAATGAAGATTACAATACGAAATTCAATTAAATTTAATGTCCACAGATTTAATAAATGAACCATTTTTATTCATTTACATAAAAGAAAATCAAAACCCATCGGAAAATCAAAAAATTAGATCATACATCAGACAATCTAATAAATTATACACATTATAACATTACACAAATAAATGTGGCATAAAAGACTAAAAACTACAATTTAAAAAAAATACTGAAAAATAAAAATTCATACTTTTGTCAAAAAAAATGGATAATTACGCACAGTTACTTAGCCATAGCAATTAAATTTCATATTAGGAGAACGCGATCATGGGAAAAACCAAAACAGATCCATCTGAATAACTCTTATGACGCCTGTAAGTTTGTTTCTCGTTTCCATGTTATTGCCAGATCTCACAATGTTTTACAACTGCATAGTTTGCATTTTCATATGGGCGAGTTCAAAAATGGAAGTAACGAATAAGGCCGCACCTATGTTGAAGCAGTAAAGCTTCACAAACACATCAATTTAGTTGAAAATAGTGAAAATTTAATGATTTTGAAGTTTATTTATTTTTAGACTCTCATTAGACCAGACATTTGGAGACTTTTTAAAATGGGGGGAAAAAAGTGTTAGTAAATTTTAAAAGAAGTCTCAGATAATTTCATCCTTTTTAAAAACGCAAGAAACACTTATGAATAAGCGTAATATTAATAAAGTCCAATGTGTCCAGACTCAACTTAGTTTCTAGCTATATCCTCTCCTCAACTTCTAAGAAATAATTATACCTACATGCCGTACATGGGTCACTGACCTGCCCGCAGAGTCCATAGATGTTCGATAATCTTTTCATATTATTTCTTATTTTTACTTTTAAGCTATTAAAACAATTTTTTCCTGAGGAAATCAGAATCCGGAAAATAAATACAGGAAACAGTTGACATATATAATATTAATTTCATAGTAAAATTAATAATTCTTTAATGCACACATTCATTAATATTCTTAATTTCTCTCGTTTTATTTCATTCCCCCTCCTACATGTTTAAACGCAATTTCATTTGAACGTTGTATTTTTCAAAATTCTTAAGGACTCATAAATATAAGGACACAGAGTATAATTCGGGCTTCAAAAGGCACTAAATAAATGTTTGATGTGACCGTAGTAGGTGCATGGCAATGTCGTGAACTTATGGCTGGTGTGGTCAACCCATGGATTCGAATTCCATTGTTACTAAAGACCCTCTTCCTTGTGAAAAAGCTGATGCACACGTTGAATTTGTCAAGGCTGAAAGTCTTCGCTTCAGAGTGGTTTTTTTGGAGAGTAGGAAGTTTCGTCCTCATCACTTGACTGAAGTTCAAAATTACGAGGTCTGTCGTATTTAAACATCATGCTGCTCCAAAGTACACTGCATCCAGTGGCGGCGCGAGACCTAAACTTAATGTGGGCGAGATACATTTCGCGAGGCCCTCTGGGGTCGTAAGAAGAGGGTTTATAAAATAAAAAACCAATTTTTATTCATAAAGAAAAAAACCAAACTTTTTATTTATATTTCTTTGGCACATTAAACAATAATGAAAAAAGAAAAAAATTAAAGAAATAGAAATTTTCTACTTTTAGTTTTCCTGAAATCCTCAATAATTGGTTCGTAATTTATCTTAAATGTGCTATATCTGCTTCAATAGATAAAATTGCCAAAGCTGAAAGTCTTTCTTGACCCATTGTATTTCTTACATAATTTTTTTTATCAGTTCTGATTTTGAAAAGCTCTTCTCATCAGAAACGGTACTTACAGGTATTATTAACAAAATTCGAAAGACAATGTAAATATTTGGAAAAATTTCTTTTAAATCGGTTTCTATGACATATTGGAGATGTTTCTCGTCTGTAATGGTGTTGGGTAAATTTGGGATCATATTTTGCAATTCTTCAAATAATTCGTTCGGTTGGAAGTCACTGCTCTAACCTACTTGCAGGACTGTGTGTATATCTTGGCGGTTTTTCAGTATTTGCTCTTTTTGAATATTTTTTAACCTGTTTAAGTCATAGAGAAAACCAAAATTTTCAAAATGTTGATTTAAAGACATAAAACTTAAATCCATATTGGCCGTGGTAGCCTAATGGTCAAGGTATCGGATCGTAGCTAGTTCGAGGCCAGTACCACTAAATACCCGCCATGTAGGGGAGCGATGCACGTTAAATCTGTCAAGAGCTCAAATTTCCTCCTGTTGGTGTGGTAGTTAGGAGAGGGGTGCCAGCAAGTGTCTTCCTCGTCACTTGACCATGTTTCAAAATTACGAGGTCCGTCGTCAAAAGCCCTCACGTATCTGAACAGTGCGACGTTAATATTCCATCACTTGAATCCATGTTGCTTATCACAGAATTAATCATGGTAAAAAAGTTTGTTTAATCCCGGCTTTTGACAGACTCTATAGGTTGATCGTCGCCTTCATAATCAAACTTTCTTTTCTTTTTGGCTAAACTTTTATTTTTACAATCTATTAGCAAATCATAACTGATTTCCTCAATAAACTTACGAGCGTCAGACAAGCATTTTCCGAATACAGATAGTAGATACTCTTTGATCCAGCTACAAAGTGTACACAAATGCTCGAGAGTAAAGTATAAATGGGCTTGTACAGATAGCCATAAAATTTGCTTATGGTACTGACACACAAGTTAATAACTCATACCATACATGTAATGATACGATGAATTCCAAACTGAACATTTAATTTAAAACGGAATCGCAATTCCCGAGTGTGTCGGATTGTTACGTTAGGTTTTTAAAGTTTTATATGCATTCAAAACAATATCAAATTGTAATGATACGGCTTTCACCGCCTCGATTCTGCTTTCCCAGCTTGTGTTTGATAAAGGCTTAATAGTTAGCTTTAATTTATCTTAGATAATTTACCAGCGTTGCTTGAACTTAAAAATAGCAACAAAAAAAAAAAATCTTCTGAATAAAACCAAAAAATGTTTTTGTTGCTATTGAAGAATAAGAGCTGCGTCTATACCAATAACAGATTCCAGCTATGACAAACGCAAAGGGTTAAAAAAATGCCCTGGAATTTATATTTAATAATCGAGTTTTAACTCCCCTATTTATACCTACCATATTTGCACTATTGTCGTATCCTTGTCCACAACAGTCCTGAATATGTAACCCATTTTTTTCTAGCTCTCCCAGTATTGCATTGGTCAAATATTTTCCAATCGTTTCAGTGACAGCACGAAATCCGATCAAGTTTTCTTCTATACTCCCAGTTGATGTTCTACAATATCTTAAGATGACCGACATTTGTTAAATTCTACTACAGTCTCTAGTGCAATCGAGTACAAAAGAATAATACCTCTCACTGGTAACTGTGTTTGGCATGATTGTGATCAATTCATTTTGAATATCGTGGTTTAGATAATGATGCACAAATTGTTTATTATTAATGCGATTTATGTGTTCCCGTAACGTAGGATCATATTTAGATATCAATTTAAATAAGTCTATGAAGTTTCCAGAATTCTTGATGTCTTCGACTGTTTTGAAAGATTCTCTATGACCTTTAAACGCCAGATTATGATAGGCGAAGAAATTTATCATATTAATTAATCTCTCAAACAAATTGTACCAATGTTTTTGAGATTCAAGAATTCACCTTTCATTTTCTCGGTCTAATGTTTTTCCGTGCTTTATTCCCTTCTCAATGTTATCCGTTGGGACATGTAGGCCTTATGTTCTTTAGTATTCTCATGTCTGAGTAAAGTACTATATACAGAGGCAAAAAAAAAAGTATTCGACATACGATGATTTCTGCATATATTGGATTAAAAAATAAAAACTGTATAAAAAAAAAACAACCAAACAATTTTAATTGATTTTAAACCAAATATCATTAAGTATTAAACGTGGCATCTTTTTCAGTACATTAAAATGTAATAAATTAGCAAAATCAAAATTATTTCATTCATAGGCAGCTAAGCAAACAAAAAAAGTATTCGACAAAACATAAAAATGAATGAAAAATACACAAATAATACAAAACTAATATCTAGTTGCAACTCCTCTCCGATGGATGAATTCTCATAAACGCTGTGGCATTGATTCAACCAAAATTTCTGTCACCTATTGGTCAATTTACGGCCATTCCTCTCTAAGGACCTCTATTTGACGTTTGTTAGAAAAATGGCGCTCTCTTAACCTTTTTTTTTTCTTTTCCAATCTGCTCCTCAGGTTCTCAATTGGATTGATGTCTCGACTTTAGTTGATTGTTTTTATAGCTTTTGAGCAGTTGTATAGTAGAAAAAGCCTTGTATTGTGAGTGGAGTGTTTGGGGTCCTTGTCTTGGTTACATTGTGATAGTCCTCCTCTATACCCAGTTTTTCAGCACTGGCACTCAAATTTCCTTTTAAAATCTGTATGTAATACAGATGGTCCATTATGCCGTTAATTACGACAATATTTCTCACTCCTGAACCATTATATCTCCTCCTGCATGATTTACTGTGGACACCATATTTCGTTCTTCCAACTCAGCATTACATTTTCTGTACAATATAATTTTGCCATCGCATCCAAAAAAATTAAATGTTCTCTCTTCTGCAAAAATTACATTGTGCCAGAATTCTTCTGGTTTGTTTTCATATTTTCTAGCAAATTCAAGTCTTTGCACTTGGTTCTTTTTGGAGATATGTGGCTTCTTTCGAGTAGTTCTAGTCTTAAATCCATTATTATGCAGGTAATTTCTAACAGTTTGGGGTGTAACGCGTCAATGTCTAAGCAATCCTTGGTAACTTTTGCCAAATTTAATGCATTGGTTTTGTGGTCCTTTTTAACTTGACGTGCAAGCTATTGCTCCGCCGCTTGGGAAAGCTTTTTGGTCGACCAGATCTTGGTTTATTATCAGCCGATTTTTGCTCTTAATACTTTTTAATTATATAATGCATACTTGTCTTAGCCTATTTGCAATAGCCGAAATTTGTTTTCAGATAAACCATTTTTAAAGTGCATTATAGTTAAATTTTTAATTTCCACTGACAACTCTCCTTGTTTTCGGCCCATCTAGCTCACTGCTTTAATAAAACTTTCTAAATACCCTCCTATATAGTAGAAATGCTTTGAATTACAAGAATTTGCAACCATACTTAAATGTAATTCTGCTTCTCGGTATAAAAATTTACCAAAGCCTCCTATGTCGAATACTTGTTTTGTCTGACAAACTGCTTTTGAAAATTATAATGATGATTTATTTGCTTATTATTTATTTAAATTTTTGAGAATTGGATATTTTTCGATTAACTTACCAAGTTGCAATAGGGGGAAGGTTGGCGCCATCAAATTAGTTTAACCCCACTTATCGGTCCAAAGTCCGAGGTTGCACTTGGATATTTTATAAAATTTTTTATTTTATAATTTTTTTTGAAAACGTTGGAATTTTATCTTCTATATTCGCCATTGATATTTTGAAATGGGATTTAATGTTATAAAATTCATATAATTTCAATTTTTTAATTGATTATTAAGTTGTGATTAAATTATATATATTTAAACAGATATATATATATATACATGTGACAGTTGCACGACAACTGACCACTGACGAAGTTAATTTTCACATATGTTCAGAAAATATTTCATAGTACCAAATTTGGATAAATTCTTCCTTTAGCTGCATTAAAGATCCAGGATTCTTGTTCAGCACTTCTCGAATCATTTATGAATCCAACTTTCAGTCAAATGTAAATCTATATTGTTACCAGGACATTCCAAGATAGTAATATTACAATCCTGTTGCCATTTTTTTTACCAAAGGATATGAAAAATTGGCAAGATAGTAAGAATAATTCACAAAATATGCAATGTAATTGATGTACATTTTCCATGCATGCGATACCTGGCATTTTTGTTCTATGGCATGATGTTACATAATCTAGGAAAACGCTCTCGAGATAAAATCATAGTGATCTTTAATGCTGAGCAAGAACTTCCTATGTGGAATATCTTTAAATGCATAGGCATTCACAGTATTTTAAGCAAATTCGAACATTTGGCAAATCATCTTTTGGCACAAAAAACACCACTAAATCATCTAAGAGTTTAGATTATTTCTCCTAAACATAATATAATCAATGTTAAATTCTACATTAGCTCTACGACGAACCACTTCCTGACCATTGAAATGGACCTCAACAACAAGATACAATTTCTGTGCTAGACCACTGACTAGATCAGAGGTTCCCAAACTTTATGTCTCATAGATCCCCTTGCCATGTTTCTCGGTTTGGGGTAGACCCCTGCTTAATTAATATTGAATTTTTTCAAATTTATAAACTTAAATGTCTTTTTTGTCAACTTAAATGTCAAATGTCTTGCTAATACTACTACTCATACTTAAAAAGAATTAAACTTGTAACTGTAATGAAGTTTAGTGTTTATGACATAAAAATCACATATTAATTAATTAAATTAAAAGTTAATTAATAAATAAAACTTTTATAAATAAAATAACTAAACAACAAACAAATTACTTTAATAGGAGGGATGAATCTGGTACTACAATATCAAATTTTCAACATTTGGTATCAATCTTGTCAGGTTTAACCTTAAATCTTTTCTATTAGTAGAGTGTCCAGTTTTCTTTCTTTCTTTCCTTTTTTGTTTTGGAGATTGACAACCACATTTAAACTCCTTCACACTAGGAAAAGCAGTTAAAAACTTCCTCACGATATTCCACACTTCAGGACAAATAACAGGCTTGGTTTTTTAAAGCCACAATTGCTGACATCCGTTTCTAAATTTTAAGATCTTCGTGAGTGTTATTACGATCAGTTCCTATCGTAATGTGACATTTCTTTTCGATGTGACCATATGAATTCATTGCCTACTGTGCTATTAATGTAGTCAAAAAATCTCGCACCTGGTTTCAAAACTTATTCATCCCTTTTTCCGCCCCCCTCCCCGAAAAAAACATCACATATGAGCATCTACGAGGAAAGCGGTGGCATTGGGGAGCGAATTGCGTAACTTTTATTCGGCAATTAAGGGATTAATTATAAACCGTACACATTATCAAGATAATTTTTAATACAAACCCATAAGGTCGCTGGTAATTATCAAACTTGTTCTTAACTTAGTATTGTTTGATTAATTATAAAATACATTGCATACTGATACATTTATAAGTGCATTGTATCAGTGTAAATGTGTATTTTATTTTTTATTATGTCAGATTGCATTTTGTTTGTTACTTTCAGTAAATTAATAATTCTTTAAAATGATCTTTTGTTTCTGTCTTTTTAATATGCTCGCCCCCCCCCTCGTAGAGTTATCACGCCCCCCTAGGAGGCGCGCCCCACAGTTTCAGAAATACTGCCCTAAATGGAAGCACAGAATAACACAACTAGTTGATTATACATTTCCATGGAGAGTCTTACACATCCCCAATAAATAAAGACTAGTGATTCGAATGGCATCGATGTACGTGTCAACCTGACCCACCATCTAAACAAGGGACTGACCCCCTCGTAGAGTTATCACGCCCCCCACGGGGGGGGTGAGCCCCACCGTTTGAGAAACGCTGTATTACCGGTTCGATGTGTGTCGTATGACTTAGGGTTCACAGGTAGAACACTTGTGACTGTCTCTAAAAAAATTAAAGCAATCCCATACAATCCTGTAATATAGGTAACGTATCATATCTTTCATTGTTCTTGATTTATAATACATTGAAACTTTATACTTCTTTATGAATTACCCTGTATTTTACTTATAAAGAAATATTCCTCTTATAAATAAGAACATAATTAAAAATGTTTCCAAATTTTAGTGATAAAGATAAAGAAAATGATAGGATTACTTATCGTCTTTGAACTTTCGAATTTTGTTTGACATAAATTTTAAAAAATCTGCTTCTTTTTTTCAAACAATCCATTAAAAAATAATCCACCTGAATTTTTGTTTACCAGAAAGAAATCCAAGTACTTGAGAAGATAAGCTTCCTTCATATTTACTACCTTCATACCGTCTCAAGCCTCCTTACATTCAAATAGATAAGACACGAGATAAGAGAGCTCCTTATGTGTACTAGATCTTAGGAAAATATCTTTGAAAATGGAATTAGCTCCAGTTATGGCGTAGATATTATGCTAAAAAAATATATGTTTGACGCTTAATTTTCTTTATTTATTCTAAAAAATATTTTTGTCCAGTTCTTTTATTGCAAAAATTAAGAGTTCAGCAAAATGTGGCCTAATAACGACCGGTTGTCATTCAGTTCTGTGAATAATTTTTATAATTTACCGGGACATGACGATGTATGGCAGCTAAGAAAGCCAGATGGAGCAGGTATAGGAAAAATCCTTTTATTCTCTTCTGTATTTCTCGTGGAACTCAGGTTCCTCTGAGTTAAATAGAATGGTTAAAGAATTTCACAGAATTAATTAGAAATTTAATAGAAAGTTAAATATATTCATATATGTATATATAAATAAAAATACTGTTTTATTTAAGGTATCCGCGACTACGTTCGGAACCGTGATTTTGTAAAAGCGCGTAAATGGATAATATTTATGATATTTAGTGTCACTTAGATTAGAATACATGTATACAATTGTTTTAAGAACATTATGACAAAAAAATATTTAAATACAATATTTTGGCAAAAAAATTAACTTAGAATAACCTTTTTTCAAAATGTTCTCCTTTTGTAAAAAATGCTTCTATTGTAATAATATTTTGCCTGTATTCTGCTCAGACCTCAGCACAGAGGCTCAACTAGAATTTTTGAAGTGCATAACTTGGAAGTCGGTTTATCCATGTTTTACGAAAACAGAAGGGAGAAAAATTTTAAGAAAATACGCCAATAATTATTTCAAACGGTTGTAATTCTGAAAATAATTTGAATTTTTCAAAAATCATAGTTGAGCCTCTGTACAGAGGTCTGAGCTATATATAGGCAAAATATTGATACAATAGAAGCAGTTTTTACAAAAGGAGAACATTTGGAAAAAAAGGTTATTCTAAGTTAATTTTTTGCCAAAATATTGTATTTAAATAACTCCTTTTTGTCATAATGTCCTTAAAACAATTTTATACATGTATTCTAATCTAAGTGACACTAAATATCATGAAAATTATACATTTATGCGCATTTTTAAAATCATGGTTCTGAACGTAGTCGGATATCTTAAGAGTAAAATCATTAATTATTTCTTTACATTTTTTTTTCATCAAAAAATATAACGATTCAATTAGGATGAATTTATTACCTTTATACGTATTTTCGGATGAGAATATTGTTTAAAGCACTAATCTCTGTTAAAGCGCAAATGTTCATGAATTTATACAAGTAAATGCTACGTAAATCCATGTGTTTTTCAATATGTTTAAAATATTTAAAATATGTTTGGATAGCAAAAAATACAAACCAAAGGGAGATGTTTACTACATTAAGACGTGTGTACTTTTATTTAGCAGTAATATTTTTACTTTACACTGGTAATTTAGGGAAAATATCTATTTAAATTTTGATATAATTTAAACATATTTGTTAAAAATGATCTTAAGTTTTAAAAGCCCATTGGCTGAATGGTAGTGCATCGTGCTGCCGCGCTTACAGGTTCGGGGTTCAAACCCATGGGCTAAGTCAACTCAGTCTTTCAACTCTTCAGCAGGGTTGATAAAAGAGTACCAAGTTTGATTGGGAACTAAACACTAGGGGTCTCGCGTCAGACTGACTTCCTGACCGGAACATCTGCTCATACACCTCAGTGCTCAAGATTATGAAAACAGATGGGCAAAGTAGGACTTGGTCCTCATGGGCTATTGCACTACTGAGTTCAGTTTTGGTTGGATCTTAACTTGTAGCAAACGATTTTCTTATTTTTTTGTCTCTTTTTCTTTCTTCATCTACTTTGTTTTTCAATAATATGTTCCAAACAGTGGCGTATGGTGAGGTAGGGGGGATAAGGGGTTGTGACCCTCAATAAGAGCTGCTATACACCTAAATTTTAAACAGATTAACTCTAGTACAATAAATTTCTTATTTTACACCTCCTTTTCAGAAAAAAAAAATAGCATTTGAAATTTCGTTCTCCACATGAGGATTGTTTTTACATAAGAAAAATTGCCCCGGTAATCAAGTGTTCATGGTCACGAACTCGTGGCCAGCATCGTCGAGTCAAGAGTTCGAGTCCTGATATCTCTGAAGATCCGTCTGTAGAGGAAGTGATGCAAATCAAAATCTGTCGAGACTGAAAGTTTTCCCTTTGGAGTAATTTGGAAGTCAGGAGAGGGGGTGCCAGTTCAGGCGTCATCCTCATCATTTGGCCTTGGCTCAAAATACCGAAGTCCGTCGCCAATAGCCCTCGTATTGCCTTAGAGTGCAATGTCAGTAAACACTCATTCAGATGAGAATAAAACAAGAAATTCGAAATTAATTTTGAGGTATGAGTTGAAG
>BMAV01026812.1:28490-58113 GCA_019973955.1 Trichonephila inaurata madagascariensis | reverse complement strand
GAGACCATTTAGGAAAGGTCCTACATGGGGTCGAAAAATATCATCAATGTAACGTTAGCCCGTTAAGGTTCCACGCATCACAATTAAAGTGGACCGGCTATCATAGGCTATGGCCCCCCCACACCATTACACCAGCTGTGCGGGCAGTGTGACGTAGAACAGTGTGGGGGGAATTGTACCGCTCACCAGGGCGCCTCCACACCCGTACACGGTTATCATCTGACCCCAAAACAAACCGGGATTCATCACTAAACACAACCTTTTGCCAATATGTGACATTCCACATTGATCTGGCTTGGCACCACTGTAGACGCAGTTGCAAATGTTTCGGTGTTAAAGGGATTGCACGGAAAGGGTGCTTGGATTTAAGATTTGCTTCAGCAAGGTGTCTGGAAATTGTTTGTGGAACAATTGCTACGCCTACGCCTGCTCGTATCGTTGAACGAGTCACTGTGGGGTCCACAAGTGCTTGCCGCACGATCCTTCGATCCTCTCTCCTCGTGATCTCCCTGGTTGCTCCAGACCCGGTTTTCCGCGCTTGGGTACCTTCTCGTGTCCACTGCTCCCAACAATTTCTAACGGCACACTCCGAACGATCCACCTGGCCAGCAACACGGCGCGTCGACCAGCCTGCAGTTTTCATCCCGATGATCAGGCCTCCCTCAAACTCGCTTAACTGTGAGAAATGTCTTCTAGCACGTTTACCTGGCATGTTTCGCTTACCAAAGTCTTCCTACAATCGGCAGGTAATCGTCACGTTTATGAATCTTCGGTCGCTGGTCATCGTTGGGCGCTGGGACGCGAAGCGTCCCTCCGTCCCATACTTGAAGTATTGGGCTCTGGATGTTGTGAGGCCTTTATGAACTGTGTGAGCTCCCATTGGTGCATGGACGTGGAAGGTAGGCGGGGCTAGCTTGAGGGTAGGGAGTGAAATGGAAAGCAATAAATCATGGAAAATTTGCGCTGGCTTATATAGCACCCTCTTCCTGATTGTAGTGCCACCTCAGCGTGTGTGAGCATGCGTATTGGAACAAAACTTGGATCATTTGCATATCACATTACGCTGTACTTATTTGCAAAGTTTCGCGATTGTACTTAGCTTCCTTCTTGGGTCGCTATTTTCAATGTTCCTGAGTGTATTATACGCTTTAAGTAATTATTTCATAGAATGATGATTGCGTAATAATATTAAAAATATTAAACACGGTTAACGTAACGGTTAACCCTAACGTTTTAGACAAAATTTTTGAAGCATTTTTTCAAATAGCATACTTTGTTTTTTAGCCTAATAATTTATATAATGAAGTAGCTTTAGAATTTATATAATTATAAGTTTAAAATTTTAAATATTACTATTGCTGCTCTATATATTCTGCTATTTTTATTATGGATTAACTAATCTGGTATGTGTTATGTATTCTGTTTTTTATTATTATTTATCAATTAATTTGTGTAACGGGTTCTTCAACTAATCCTCTTGGGGAAAATATTTTTAACTGTGATTTTAATTTACAAACCTCTTTCGGTAGAGATGACTTGATTTTATGCAAATGTAAATACTATTTAAGCCCTGGCGTTTCGATGTGGGAGGTTAATCGAGAAATCTAAGAATAATAGGAAGTAAATTGCGACAAGGAAGTAGTGCAGCCTGAAATTAATATTCATCTTGGAATCCACCGGCAGTTGTGTAAGGAAATAACGTTAGAGAGAGAGCTGACGAGCTATCGTGGTTTGAGAATGATTGTCTAAGGAGCTCCAACTTAAGTGTATTAGGACATGCTCGAAAGAGTAAAATGCCAAAATGAGACTCTTTGTTTGTGGGACCTATATCTTTAAAAATTTCCAATAGAACTTAGATTTTTTTTGGTGATCTTAATAAAAAGATATTTTAATCATTCTGTAGAAATACAACAATTATTTTTTAGTTCAAATTTTTTTTCTCTTCAATTTAAGTTGGACATAATTTTTGAGATTTCATAATACATGCTTATTTTTAGGTACCCTTTTTTAAAAAAGTATCTCTTAAATATGTAAAATATTTTTTGTATATGTGTATAAAATAATACACAAAATGTTAGTGAGCGTATTTTTTTAATGAAATATTAAAATAGTTACTTTAAAAAAATTATTAAAACTTTGTGATTTTGAAAATTTTTATTTTTTTCTTCTTTTTCATACAGAAAACTACTTTTTAAAAATCCACGTACTACTTCGACTAAAAGAAAATAGGTTCACTATATGCAAAGGTCTCCTGTATAGCAGTATAAGAAATTTGGAACCCTGGTTTTTTTAAAAAGTGTACCTAAAAGCAAAAAATTATGGTTTGGAGAATAAGTGAAAAAACTAAATACCGTCGGACGTTTATATAACGAAGTCACTAAATCCTGGAAAAAAGTTCGTTATATGGAAAATTCGTTATATAGAGGTTCATCTTTTAATATACTTTATATATATAAACCCCATAAAACAAAGTTTAAATTCATAAACACTTTGTATTAAAAAAGGTAGTTTTTCACACCTTTATAAAATTAATATATGTTTATTTTATATATCTTACACGTAAAAAAAAAAAGAAAGAAAAGTAAAATTGCAAGGAAAACAAGAAAAAAGAACGTCAAATACACTGTATTTTAAATACTAAGAAAATAATTTTATACTAAAAATTAACGAATTTTAAGGACATTTTCTAATTTAAAACGTTCAAGTAATATTAAACATACATTATTTTATAACTAGAACACGGGAACAACCTCCCTGTGGCTTAAAGGGGATATCGATTTTTCTATAAAACATCTAGTGTGTGTGAACTGGACAATGGGGTTAAAGGTTGCACTTAGATGAAACGTCCAGAACTCTATTTCTCTCTGCGAATTAGGACCTAATAAAAACAGTTCAAGATTTATGACCACCAAAAAAATGTGTTGAGAGAGAGAATAACTTGAAATGTTCAGAAATACTTTTAAAGTAGAAAGAAATAAATTGAATCACAAAAGAAAAAGTTCGTTATATAGAAAATGCATTTCGCTATAAAGAGGCTATTTTATGAAGAAAATCGTGAAATGTTCAAGGTTCCAGGAAAAAGTTCGCTATATAGAAAAATTCGCAATATAGAGATTCGACTGTATTTGTAAGCGTTTGTTTGTATTTTTTTCAATTACTTTTTTCATGTTTTAAGGTTATTTTATCAACGAACATATAAGTGTTATACATTTTTAGATTCAGAGAAAATGCACTATTTTTCAATACTAAAATTGAAAATCGATTTTTTGAATGTGTATGATATTTTGGTTTCCTTAAGCTAAGTTATTTTGATTAATCTTATATATCAGATTAAACGTTAGAATTTCAGATTGCTCCCACAGTTAAGCTATAAAGAGTATATAATTTATAAAATATTAAAGATAGAATAAAAGTAGCTATTTTTAAGATCATATCTGCTTCTTCCCCAAACTCTCTTACACCCTCGACCTTCGAAGGGTGACAAATTTATCCATAATATGTAATGTAGTTTTTGGAAGACTTTAACTATATTTACCATCAGTTAATTCACAAAACAACAGAAATTTTTCAGTGTTAAATCATTTATTTTTTCCTTTCATGGTCAATTATTAGTTAATTTATACTGAATGCTTAGTTTTTTCATTCGACAACAGGATAAAGTGTGGAATTGTTCAACTGTTTCTTGATTTTAACTGACTTCGTCAGTTATTTTATGAAATACTTAGAGGTATTCTATGAAATCACTGTATAATATCCCATAATGGTAATGTATGTACTGAAAACAAGATCATGTTGGCTTTAGGAGTTGTTGGAGTCTGCTAGACTGCGATATAACTTGTTATTTTAAGAATATTTAGCTTATGTATAAATAAAAACTACATTAACAATGTCGATTTATTAATTGTAGCTGAAGTTACACTTACAGTCATTTTTTTAATGAAATGTTACGCAACGAAAACATTAGTTACTGCTTCTCACAAAATCGTTTGAATGCTAGAATGTATACATTAGAATTGTTGTTAATCTGACAAAGTAAGAAAGTTACAGGAAAAAAAAATCGTTTGGTAACAGAGCCATCTTTTTGCAGCTAAGCAAATAGGATTCGCAGAAATACAAAGTAATATTCACAATTATCAGAAATATTTTAATAATGACTAGTTATTTTATATTTACTTTTTTTAATCTGTTACAATTCTAATTGTACTAGTATTTTATTTGTCTCGTTTTGTTACTGAAATAAGATAAATAATTAAATCTTAATTCATGCTTGCAAGATTTAGCTACCAGCTTAATATAAAAATTAAAAAAAAAGAAAGAATTTCACTGAATGCTTGTGTTACTGCTCGTAATATGTTACAAAGATTATTTTCCTGTAAAATTTATGATGTTATTAGAAATTTAAAACTAATCATAAAGAACAAAGAAAAAAAATGAAGAAATGCAAGGTAGAGTAAAAGCACAGAAAAAGAAAAGAAAAGGAAAAATATTTTATGAATTAAGAAAAAAAAACCCTTTAAAGCATACTCCTTTTTTTTAATTCTTACAACACAAACACACACAATTAAAAATGCATTTTAAAGCGCTTGATTGAGCTGAAATTTTATATACATGATTATTTTGTATGACAATACAATAATTTAATTATAATTAATAAAAATTAATTGATTAAAACTAATTATTTAAAGAATTACAAATACACGCAGCCATGTTGGCGACTTAGCGACCCTTTTGGCGACTTGTGTCAAAACTTGAAAAGGTTTTTTTCTCACGTTTTAAAGAATTCAGTTGAACTGAAATTTTATATACACGATTGTTTTGGATGACAATACGATACTTTAATGATAATGAATAAAAATGAATTACCCCTTAATGTTGTGATTCTGTCCTATGTATATACATATTTATATTAATTGTAACTTTTTAATAAAAAGTAGCTAAAATAAAATTTTCTTTGTTGATCTAAGTAGGAATTGAGTTAAGAAAAAATTTTTTTATATTACTTGTTAAATTTAATGTAATGACTTTTTATAGATATACTTGCTATAAAGCATTACATACAATGCACATAACAAAAATAATACATATACCAAATTATATTTATGTATTTAGAACAGAATATAATTCACGAGAATGTCAAAATATTTGGAATATTTACCTGTAAACACATTACGAGAGAAAAAGTTAAGGGCAAAAATAATTCAGATCTTAGAAAACCATCGGCTTGGAGGCTTAGAGGTAGTGTGCTATCCTTATAAGCCCAAGGTTGTGGGTTCGATCCTGGTTGAAGTCGATGGATTGTCTGGATGCAAAAATCGTAGGCACGCATGTCATATGATTATATGACACGTAAAAAAGATTCCTTGAATATCAATTTGTCTCTAATACTCTCAGCAAAATTAAATCACGACAATGTTAAACATCTGACGATAGAATGAATTAAAAATTAATTCGAGCGTCAAAGTTCGGTAGCAAGAGCCCCCGCTAGATGGTGCTACCATGAAATGGCTCTCACACAGATGTCTTTGCTGAGTCTAAGAAAATTTGTGTGCCAAAATGTAAGCCATTCGGAAAAAAAAATGTTAGAAACCTACGTAAAGAGAGTAGAAAACATGTTTTAGAAATTTGTCCCATTTGTGCAATTATCTCCAGTAATTTTTGTCTTTCTGTTCTCTGGTAAAATTACATCAATCTTCCCAAAACATATTCTGTGTTAAAAGTAAATAAATAAAAAACTAAAGTAATTACGATTTGATTTCCGCTCTATGTCATATTTCTCTTTACGTTTTTTCTTTATTTATCTTATTGAAGGAATGCTCTGAAGAAGAAGAAAAAAAAATACATAATTCGTATTTATCTACATCTTCAAAATTAATTTTCTGGCTGGTCAAAGATATTGAGACACATCTGACAAAGTTTCAGTTTTCAATCAATCAACCCGTTTTTTAATACATTTACCACTCTCATTTGTCATTGAAAATATTGCTGAAAGGTCAAATGACGCAATTCTACTCTTCCTTCCGAACTAAAAATAGGGGATAAGTAGGCGTAGTATTTGAACACCAAAATTCAAAAAATACTTTGAGGCAAACAAGTTCGTTGGCAATCACAAATTATTTACAGTTGAAGAAAATTTTTTTTAAAAAAAAAAGTAGCAAAGGGATTAAATAATAGATCCTTTTCTTAATTTCTGATAAAGTTACTTAAATTCGTAGTAAAAATAATATTGCTTCCATGGAACACACACGATTGCTTTAAAAGAGGACATGTTAGTGTGAAAAAGCGAGAAATGGTAAGTTATATCGCTTTTTTAAATGATTTTATTGTGTTCTTTATTTTCAAAGCTGTGTTCGTCTAATATTAGACAAATGGATTAAAGTGGCAAATTTTTTATAAGGAGACGTGTCTGTGATCTACTTTTTTTTCAAATGATATTTATAAGAAGTCCACATGCGACATATTTGAGCTCACATAAAGCCTGCTTTTCAGAAGAAAAAGATAATTTTTAACTAATAATTATTAAAAGTTTGTTCTTTTCAAATTATTTTGAACTTTAAAGTTCTATTTCTTCTGCACATGTTAACGCTTAATTATTTTTTCTTAGATTCTTAGAAGTGTTTTTCACAATAGGTTTAGTGGTACTAAAATATTACTTGTATCATTTAAAAATTTGTTCCCTTTCAAGCACCGTAAAACAATAAATAAACAGCTATATCTAATGTTGTGGATTCCTAAGAAAATAAATGTTCATCTGAATCTTTATTCCATGCATAGAGTTATAAAGTATATTTTACAAAACAACCAGAGAATATTTCAAAGCATTCTACAAATTACAAATAAAAATAAAAAAAAAGCTTTAGTGTTTTAAATATATGAACATCAAGAAAAATAAAAATCTGAGAAAAAGAAGTTTAACGTTCTTGAAGGCTAATAAAATAAATGAAAGAGCTGTGACGGGGCTTTACCGAGTTTTTCTTACTAATGCTCTTGGGGAATCTTTGGGGGCCATCATTGAGTTATTTCACAGCCAGCCCTCTCAAGAAGAAACCTTGATATTCAGATAAATTAGTAGATATATAGTGGAGGTTTAGTAAACATAGGCGAAGAAGGAGGAAAAGGGAGCTGTAATGCTGAACGCTGTGAGCTTATGGTAAGGATTTAGACTTAGACGCGTAATTATAGAACGGGCTTTAGCTGTTCAAATAAAATAAGGAAGATTGAGATTTATAGAATAACTTTACGCAGAGTTAAGCGGTTAGAATTCCAGGCGCTTATTCACATAAAATTGAGGGTTACGATATATCACTCCTGATTTCCTTCCTAGAGTAAGACAAGCTTTGATCAGTATAATTGCATAATAATAAATTGGTTTTATTATGGCTGGCTTAAGTCATCAATCATTACCTCCCACAAATCTAGGTCGCGTAGATGAAGAGATAGTTCCCCCAGGTAGGGGGGGGGTATCACAGAGCTAAAATTAAAATATTATATTCCTCCTAACATCCACATGCATACACCCTCTTCACGTCTCTCTATATATGAGGCGTGTTCAAGTGAAAGTGATTCGAAGCGTCGCATGCGAACTGTTTTCTACATACTTTCGTGAAACAAACGCCATAGTGAAGCTGTGTGTACCATGCACACCCGTGTGCAAGCAGATTTGTGATAACTGCATTCGTAAGGATGTGACATTCATTTAAAAATGGCTGATGGGGATGCAACTGCGTCCAAAACGGATCAGCTAACTGTAATAAAGATTTTAACACTGAAATGGTGTAAACCAGTGGATATTCATCGCAGAATGCTAGCTATATACGGTGACACGTGTGTGTCGAAGCACACGATGTCGAGGAGGACGGGAACATTTAGCAACAGGTCGTCATTTGACAAGGGATTTGCCACAGCCCAGTCAGGAGCACAAAGTTGTGACAGAGAAGCTGATATTACGGACATAGAGACTGCAATTAAGGGAAATCGACGTCGAAACATTCATGACGTCACAAATGAGTTCAACGTTTCCATCGGTACTGTTCCCAATATTGCCACCAACATTCTGAAATATCGAAAAGTTTGTTGCCATTGGGGACTCCGCATGCTATCTAAACATCACAAGAAAACGGCGAATGGGTCTTATTTACAGCATTTGTTGCACGAAAGGGATGACGTTGACGACTTTCTATATAGCAGTAGTAGGAAAAGAAACCTGGTGTCACCACTTCCAGCAGGATGGGAAGTTCGTCAGCATGCAATGGAAGCATTCCGATTCGCACAAGGCCCAAAAAATTCAAAGCTCAGCAGTCAGCCCCGAAGGTGATGTTGATGGCACTTTTCGACATGCAAGGACCCCTAGTACTAGAGTTCTGAACTGGTTCCATGATCAACCGACATCGTTCTACGAAATTCGTAACCTTCCTAAGCAATGGGACGCCTACCTAAACGCCAAGGCCTAAAAGCCTTTTAACAAACTTTGTATGCATTTCACTTATTAAATATTGTTGTTTGTATGTATATGTTTCATTTCTGTCCCTACGCATATCATGGATATACACCTCGAATCACTTTCATTCAAACACCCCTTATATATTCGTTGAAAGATAACCTAATTCTATTTTTACTCAATAAAAGCACTCACAATAAATTCATGCAAAAAAAAGTATTAAAATATATTAAATTTGTGGAAAAATAGAAAGGTTCCAATCCTAAGTAAAAATAATGCAATAAACCATGTGTTTTTCAGGTTAGGATCTTGAGCATTTTATTTCATAATGATTGTATAATGCAAAGTAAATTATCATCTGAAAAAAAGTCGCCCATCCGGTATAGTGGTTAGAGGCACTGACTGCTGTGGCGTAGGGACTGGGCTCGAATCCCGGATAAGACATGGGTGTTTGTAAATGTATAGTGCCTTCGCGGCATGGGGTACTCTAAATAGCCGTCGAGCCGCAAGTCCTATCGTGAAGTTGATGGAAGGGGAAGAGAGGTGTGAGACCCCTGATCCTTCCCCAGGGTGTTTTCCCTTTAAATTGAGGTGGAACAGAGTCAAATTGTACTGTCACCTTATGATGCTCAAAGCTACGGCTAACGACAGGCGTCACATAGCTTATTGCCATGATGAATTTCGTAGGTCTCGATCTGGCATTTGCCGATCAGGTGTGATTAGTAACAACAACAACAAAACCTTAAGAAAAAAGAAATTGCTAATTCACGAACACAAAAATTAGACAAAATAACATGAGTTATACATGTAACCAGATTTTGTTCTTTGTCATTTTTTGAAAATCAACGCAAACGTTTGAGCAAAAATGCAATATTACTGCTATCACCAGAAAATGTCTCGGAAATCCTCTTCATGCTCCTTTGGTGAATTTTTTTTTTTTTTTGTAGTTCCTTGAAACAATAAGGACTAGCTTCCAGTGGTGCTGATGCTTCAGTGGCCTTAAGAACGAATTCAGTAATTAATCATTGTGTTTGCGTCTATTGTATAATTGTCTGTAAGAAGACAATAATAACTTCAGATTACGTTGTAACTTCTCAGCTTGTTCCTCATTAAGATCGTGTTCAACAATATGATTGCCCAATTTGCTGTCCGGTTCAAGACCTTTAATTAATCTGCATTTAGAACAGTATCTTTATCATTACGGTCTATGGGATTAGGAGTCTCAACCTCTACTATTTCCTCTTTGCTTAGGGCTTTATCATGCGGATGTGTTCTCTCTCTTCGGGGAGTAAAGTTGATATCACAATTAAAGATGTCTGGTGTGTCCAAACCGCTTGTTCACTAATCAGCTGTAGACTAGAGCATCAGTTTAATATCTCCTCGTCGAGTATCGTTCTTAGTTTTGTTATTCTTTCACGAACCTTAAGTGCCATAATGATATCGTGAGCTCGATATCTTATATCTCCGCAAAGAAAATGAAATTCCATATTGAGGTTATAAAATTCGGAAAATTCTCACAAATGGAAATCGCATTACATATCTTGTGTCTCTCAAAATATACTTACGCACCTTATGTAACAACTATAAAAAAATCAAAGTGAAGCAAAATCTTAGAATTCGGGTCTATCGTGTTAAATCAAAACAAGTCATTTATAAAGAGAATTATTTTCTTCAATTTGTGTTAAATTGAAACGAACTAAAAACCAAATTGAGTGTATTATATTAAAGAAATTCGAATATTTATTCTAAATTTGAAATAAAGTACATGGTAAATAAAGCAGGTAGAAAAAATATTGTTTTTGTCTGATTCTCTCTCAACAATCACGGCCGCGGTAGCCTAGTGGTCAAGGTAACGGACTTGCGGCAGTTGTGTCATGAGCGAGCCTAGTAATGCTGAAGACCTGCTGTATAGAGGAACGGTGCACGTTTAATCTGGCGAGAGCTCAAACGCGCGTCCTCCCGTTGGTGTGGTATGGTAGTTAGGAGAGGGGGTGCTGGCTCAGTTTTCGTCCTTGTTACTTGACCATGGTTTAAAATTACGAGGTCCGTCGCCAAAAGCCCTCGAGTAGCTGGGCAGTGCGACGGTAATATTCACTCTCAACCATCATTCATATGACCTCTTTTTCTAAAAAAAACCTATACTAACAAAATCTAATAAACGGAAAATAAAAATAATTGGTATTTTTGTAAACCTAATATATAAAACAGCCCACACAAAATTAAAATATAAAACATTTTTTTGTTAGTTTTCGACAAATGCTAGTTTTTAAGGTAGTCAAATATCTTACATATATGTTTAACACATCATCATATGAATTTATAAGCAATTGTTTTTTTAATTGTATGAGCTTAAGAAATTCAATACGATCAACTAAAATTAAAACAATTAGATCATTTTTCTTTTTGCTATTATTAGTAGAAAATTGTCATTCATTTAATAAATATAGATAAAAGTGCCTGACATCTTATCTAATGCATTCTTTATATTATTTATTTCAGAAAACTGTAATTTGATAGTTTCGTGTCTTTTTTGTAATAATGATACCATATAACGACATATTATCCAATCGAGATAGTAGATACGAAAAAAAAAAAAAAAGATTATTAAGCATATCATGAAGATAGTATAATCACTTTCTGTCTGTTTTTATCTATTCTCTATTTCTATCCTTTAACTATTTTATCCTTCTGAAGTCTGATAATACTACTTAAGATAGGAAAATATTTATCCGAATCGATCCAGTTTTGAGCAAGTCAATCGTGTTCAAGCGTGTACTGATTAGTTAGAAATTTTAAGTGTATAATTATTTTCTCTTTCTTTTTTTTCCTGAGTTAGATTGCTCTTTTTAGACTAAAGCTATTTCTTTTTATTTAAGAATAAAATCGTTCCTTTCAATCGGCACAAATTGAAGATTACGAACTAAAGTAAGAGAGAAAATGAAAAAGTAAAGGTATTTTTGCAATTTCTCTTTACAAGGTGTGGCAACAGCTCTTGTATCCAACGCTGAATGTGGGGTAGTCTGTACAACATGCTATACTTCTATACAATATGCCACTCGTCTTCTCTAGTAGTCATTGGAAGTGTAGCAGATCACTCAACATGGCAGCTCCATTGTTGATTTGCACCAAGGAGGAAGGGACAGAAGTGATTCGCTCTTTTTTTTTTAGGAAGGTGTGATGCCTGCACTGGATACCAGCTAGCCCTTCCATTACTTGACTCTTTCATCAACGACTTGCACATTGTTCTCAGTTTGTGAGGCACCAGCCCGTGGGTGCCCCTGTTCGCCATCATGATCTACGTGACCCAGCGTTTCTCCAACTGTGGGGCGCTCCCCCCTAGGGGACGTGATAACCCTACGAGGGGGGCGCGAGCATATTGAAAAGTCGAAAACAAAAGATTATTTAAAAAAAATTATTAGTTTACTCTAAGTAACAAACAAAATGCATTCTGACATAATAAAAAATAAAATACATATTTACACTGATACAATACACTTATAAATGTATCAGTCTATACAATGTATTTTATAATTAATTTAACAATACTAAGTTAAGAACAAGTTTAATAATTACCAGCGACCTTATAGATT
This sequence comes from Trichonephila inaurata madagascariensis, assembly GCA_019973955.1. Lineage (NCBI taxonomy): Eukaryota > Metazoa > Arthropoda > Arachnida > Araneae > Nephilidae > Trichonephila > Trichonephila inaurata. Next base: position 46,089 of record BMAV01026812.1, on the reverse strand, counting down.
AATACTTATCTTGATAATTTGTACGATTTATAATTAATCCCTTAATTGCCAAATAAAAGTCACGCGATTCGCTCCCCAATGGCAACGTTTTCCCCACAGCCGCCCCTCTCCGACGTCCCCCTCGCCCGCGGGGAGAAAAGGGATAAATAAGCAAATCCTCTGAAATAAGTGAGTCCTTAGCAAACACTGTCAAAGTCCTTTAATGCATTTCAAAGCCTTCGGAATAATTTTATGGACAATAGTGCACAGAAAAGATCGTACTTCGGAAAGACGTATGAAAAGAAAATTAATGCTTTGGCTGAGCGAGACTTTTATATACTCTGGTGGCACTTAAGAGGCTAAAGTTGTTCTGTAGCTTTAGTGTCAAATTATAGCATTATTGTATTTAATACTATGATTTTGCACAAGACCGGGGCCCCCCGCGATGAAAATTATGATTGAATATAGGGTGGCTAATATTGAAAGTTTGAGAAGCACTGACGTGACCTCTGTTTCTTAGGGAAGGACGAAGAATCACGCAAATCATTTATCTTAATATCTGTTTATTAAGATCTTAACTTAATCACAATACACAACAACAATAATAATCAAAGTAAGCAGATCTGGAATAAAAAGACACAACACGTATTACCAAATAATCACGTAATGGACCACTTATATATCTAACTTTACAGATTAATTCTAATCTCACTAATACATGCACTTTCCTTATAGCTTAATCAAAGTCGCTTACCGCTATATCCTAGGTAAACAGCTACTTTCTTCTGTCCTAACTGACGTGGCTTTTATCCGGCTCTAGCCCTTTGTGGTTTCGTATCCACCTTTAGCTTGAATATAAAGGTACGGGTAGGTTAATTCTCGGGCTTGGTTTTCTTCTAAACGCTATCTTTATCACTTCCTCACTTAGACATAGACCTCACATAGACACCACGCGAACGCTAAACTTCTATTATATATATGATTCCTAATTTGCATAATCACGTTCTTCTTTTCGTGTTTGTTGGAAAGAATTGCCATTCTGGCCCCAAAGAACCCCAAGAGGACTGTTAAAAGAAAACGCGATGTAAGCTCCGCCACAAGTTGTTGACGTCGATGGACTGCCCGATCTTTTGAAGTAGTCGCATAAAGAAGTTTTATCCTGTTTGTATAGCTCGATCCATTCGCAGATCTTGCTTCGCGATAAACAGCTGTCACCATACTGCCTTTGCATGTGATGAATAATTTCCGCAGGTTTCACATCTTTCGCAAACCAAAAGCAAATCACTGTTCTCCTTTCCTCCTTGGTACAGATCGCCAATAGAGCTTCCATGTTGAACGGTCTGCTACACCCCCAACGTCTACAAGAGAAGACGAGTGACTTGTTGTATAGAAATGTTGCTGATTACCCCTCATTCTGCGCTGGATACTAGGGCTGTTGCCACACCTTGGAATGAGAAATTGCAAAAGTCCCTTTACTTTTGACTACATGAATAGCTACTTATTCAATTCCTACTATTAACTCACACTCTCTATATATTTATTTGTTTGCTTGTTTGTTTGTTTATTTATTTATCTTGGTTGAATTTCCAATCGTTCATAAAATACATTTTAAAGCTCTCAATTAAGCTGACATTTTATCTACATGATTATTTTGGATGATAATACAATAATTTAATTATAATTTATAAAAATTAATTGATTAAAACTAGTTATTCAAAGAATTACACATTCAGCCACGTTGGCATCCTTTTTGATGACTTAGCGACCCTTTTGGCGACTTGTGTCAAAACTTGAAATGGTTTTTTTCTCACGTTTCAAAGCATTCAGTTGAACTGAAATTTTATAAACATGATTGTTTTGGATGACACTACGATACTTTCATGATAATTAATAAAAATTAATTACAACTTAATGTTTTGATTCTGTCCCGTGTATATACATATGTATATTAATTGTAACTATTTAATCAAAAGTAGCTAAAATAAAATTTTTCTTTGTTGATCTAAGTAGGAATTGACTTAAAAATTTTTTTTTTGTATTACTTGTTAAAAGTTTATAATAAGCTTAAAAAACTATTGAAAAACACATGTGTGTGTGTGTGTGTGTGAATAAAAATTGAGAATGTTATATATTACTTTTAATATTTTAGCTATTAAGAGTGATTACTGTTTCAGTCACTGTATAAATCTTTTTCTATCTTATGCATATCATCGACCTTTCGGTCATAAGTCGACAAGCAGCCCAATACATTATATAACAGAAATATAGTTTAAACACATATGCTGCAGAAACGCGGGTGATGACAAAGTGAGACAAGGAGACTCTTGCTATACTTGAGAGAAGAGTCCATAGAAGTATTTTTTGGAGGTTTAAAATGTGATAATAATTGAAAAAGAACCAATTTAAAAATTTAAAATTTTTTTAAAGAACAAGATATTGTTAAATTCATTGCAACACAAAGACTAAAATAGGCAGGACAGCTAATAAAATTGGACGACAATCGAGTCACGTAAAAAAATTTTGTGGCCAGACCATACGGTGTTCGAAAAGGAGGAAGACCAAGATTCAGGTGGATCTCTCGATTGCACAGGAAAAGATCTAAAAACTATTAATGTCAGAAACTGGAAAAGTTAGGTTCTCAGGAATGCCAAAAACCCATCCTGTGCTGTCGTGACATTGAGGAAGGAAGGAAAAATTTAAAACCGCAGGGCATATTCTGAAGTAATCTTCAGTCATGGGTATATCACGGTCACAAAGTGGACAGGAGTTAGACTCGGCCATTCCCATTCTATACAGAAATCCTGTAAAAAGTCATGGCTAGTAGCAAGTCTAAAACAAGTTATATCAAATGATCGAGGCAAAGAACTATAAATTCTTGTTAATGTCTTCAGAATAGGGCTCCATTTCTTCCCTGAAGCCCTCTCCACATATAGACTGGAATATTTGGATCTAATGGTGCTAGATATAAAACGCTTTATATGCTGCACAGGTAAAGGAAGATATAACTGCATCATTCAGGATCCATTGCTGGCCAACAAATTTGCGCTTTTATTTCTATATATTTCTCAATTTGGGATCCACTGCAATACAATGCAGTTCTTTATATTCAACAGTTAATTTTTTATCTGCAGATCCTGGAAATCTCACATTCCTAATGATTGCGAATGGTTCATGTTGCATTTGCCGCCTTGGAAGGAACAACAAAAGACGATGTTTTCCTTTTCATACTGCTCTATTTTATCTATGGTTAAAGAAATGGATGTTATTTCACCATCAAAGTTGTCAAAATGTTTTCCAACTTCAAAAGACAATATGAAATCTGTAAAGAAAACTCCAGTTCCGGCATTTTTAATAGCCCCCTTCAGCCCGACCATCAGTATAAACGTGTAGACAAAAATCATCCAGACAACGTTCATGAATTGTAGCCATGGTACTATATTTTAGTTGAGTCAAGAGTAAATTTCTTGCTAACATGAGAGACAAAATCAAAAAAATCCACTTGCAAACTAAATATTTTTCAGTGGACACCAAAGTTTTGGAAGGTGAAAATGATTTGAAGTTAGAAAATCAAGGAATCACGTAGTTTTTTTCGTACAAGAAATGTATGTTTTTTGTGTTTTCAATCTCTCTATAGCGGGACAATAGAGGCTCAGGAAGACTATATAAAGTTGAACTCACACACATAAATTTTCATCAAAACTAGTTCACATCTGTGACTAATAAAAGTAAGCTTCACAAAATGTATAGTTTATAAGTAAATATTAAATATTTATTATATACAAATTGATTTTGCTTATATAAACATGTAGATAAATATTCATATGAATTTAAAAATTATGTATCCATATTTAAGGGATTTAGGGAACAATAAAAAGGTCTTTTAGCAGTCAGTTACCTCAGAAATGTTTGTCTCATTGATTCATGTGGATGTTTATTGCACAGTTTTGATACCAGGTTTTCTATCATGAATTTTCAAATATAAATTATATCTTTGCGCTCATATGAAAACTTTGTAAATAAACTTATAAAAGCGTTTATAATTCTAATCTCTCTTAAAAAAAGTTTTTCTTGATACTGTAATAAACTTATTTATACATAAGGTATAGATAGTAAAAATGGATCGTAAGTTAAATTTAACTGAAGACGAGCACCTAGAATGATTTGCCTAGGGGGTCCCCTCTCCTATCTTCCAGGGCTTTTACGAAAAATTCGCTTGCATCATAGATCGTGATGTTATACATTTCTCCAGTAAGTTCCAGAAGCATCCATATGGTCGCCAACTCACCAAAAATGGTAGCCAAATGTGATAATCAAAAAAAGATGCCAACTTGGCTGTACATTGGAAGAAAACAATATTTACTCAAAGACAATTGTATGTGGCTCTGTCATGGTACAGAAGCAAAGACAGAATAAAAATTCAGTGCAATTTAGAGTAAAATATGATTAGGAACATTGTTTTTGAAGAGTCACTAAATTGATGCTCAAATTAAAATGCGGAGATGAAGACTTAAAATTTTTTTTTTCTTACTTACAATATCTTAAAAAAGTAAAACTGCATAATACATGTGAACTACAGTTTTATAAATTATGCAAGATGTATGGACAATTGCATAATTTGTATAATGGGGGTTGGTCCATTACTATGTGGATAAGGGAACTCCCGACCTAGGTTTTCTTTATTAAAAAGTAGAAATTTATTAAAGTTTTCCCATAACATCAATTAAAAAATTTTCAGGGAATAGTTAATATATAAAGCGACTTAAAATGGATTATTGTAAAATGAAGGATTATTATGCTGAAAAGAGACCCTAGATTATTGCAAAACTATAAGATCACTTGATATTATTAATATATGATTCTACACACACATGAAATTTCCTGAATTTTCTTTGTAAAGATAATTTTACTTGAAATCGTGATAATCCATAGTCTTCGAATAATTTGCATTATTTTTTTCAATGCAATTGGTAACTTAAGGTATCCGACAACGTTCGGAACCGTGATTTTGCAAAAGCGTATAAATGCATAATATTTATGATATTTAGTGTCACTTAGATTAGAAAATGTATATAAAACTGTTTTAAGAATAGCATTACAATAAAAAATTATTTAAGTACAATATTTCGGCTAAAAATTAACTTAGAATAAACATTTTTCAAAATGTTCTCCTTTTGTGAAAAATGCATCTATTATAATAATATTTTGCCTGTATATAGCTCTGACCTCTGTACAGAGGCTCAACTAGAATTTTTGAAATATATGACTTAGAAGTGGGTTTATCCGTGTTTTACGACAGAGAGGAGCAATTTTAAGAAAAAAACGCCGATAATTATTTCAAATGATTGTAACTCAGAAAATACTGTGAATTTTTCAAACATTCTAGTTGAGCCTCTGTAGAGAGCTCTGAGCTATGTATAGGCAAAATTTTATTATAATAGAAGCATTTTTCACCAAAGGAGAACATTTTGAAAAAAAGGTTATTCTAAGTTAATTTTTTGCCGAAATATTGTATTTAAATAACTTTTATTTGTCAAAATGTACTTAAAACAATTTTATACATGTATTCTAATCTAAGAGACACTAAATATCATGAAAATTATCCATTTATGCGCCTTTTTAAAATCACGGTTCCGAACGTAGTCGGATACCTTAAGAAAATTCTTATATATTTATTCTCTGAACTGTTTTGTTCGTTTCCAACTACATTCGAGGAATAGCTGCCAAGTCGAATGCTACAACGTTTTCAAATAGAATATATTTTCTCCGTATATTTATTAAAACCTTGCACGAATTTTTATCTTATAACCAATTTACTTAAATGAAGAGATTTATTTAATCTTATCCATCACACTCTGAGGCGAGAGAAAAAAAAGAATTCTTCTCCAACGACGACATAAATGTCAAGTTTTCCAATATCCTGTTGTCGAAAATCTTGACCAATAGCCTTCAAGCATTCTGTGTATAACAGATTTCAAAGAAGTTGTAAATCTGAAGAGGTGTCGTATGTCCTTTTTAATGGATTCTCTCAATATGTCCGCTTAATGATCAGAAATAGGAGCAAAAAGAAAGAAAAAAATGCAGTGAAAGCTGTTACCGAGTTTGGGTTGTGTTCCCCTTCTATGTATGATGACGTCATATCGCTACATCGGATCAATCGATAAGGAATGAACCTTGAATAAGTTGAGAGATAACACACTGTTTTAAGCGGTGGTTTTCATTTTCATCTGTCTTAAACGCCGTTTCCTACTTTTTGGTATGTATCATTCGATTTTTATCATGAAAGTTATAATTCAGTTACTTAAAGTAGATGAAGGCTTAGAAAATTTTTTAAAATTAATTGAATAAGATTTTAGTTTTGCTTTAGGTTTTTAAATTTTATAAATTATCTTCTGTAAAATTACCCGCCTTCATTTGGAGAAGGGGCTCCTAAACTTTTTAACATCCTCTTTTAAGGCTGTTTTCGGTTAATGTTAAAGAATAGGACCCGAATTTGGAACATTTTTTCAGATATAAAAGAAATGCAAAATTAATATGATATTCTGGCTTCACTATCCTTTAAAAATCAGTATCTTGTATTATTCCTTCCATTTTTAACCGAGTTGATTCATTTTTTTCTGGTATAAAATGTGTTTTGTGTGTGTTTTTTTTATATCGTAATGTTAAATGGGCTACGCCTTCACGTATTAAAACGAAAAAGAAAATATTCATGGAATATTTTGAAATTGTTAAAAACACTATATTACTAACAAAGGTGTGAGCTAAGATATTGCAAATTTCCATGAAAATTGAGGCATTTTTCTGTCTAAACATGTGCTTCGCGTTTAGTTCAAGCTCTCGTACTTTTACCGAAAACAGCCTTAAAGGTATCCGACTACGTTCGGAACCATGATTTTAAAAATCGCATAAATGTATAATTTTCATGATATTTAGTGTCACTTAGATTAGAATACATGTATAAAATTGTTTTAAGGACATTATGATAAAAAAATTTATTTAAATACAATATTTTGGCAAAAAATTAACTTAGAATAACCTTTTTTCCAAATGTTCTCCTTTTGTAAAAAATGCTTCTATTTTATTAATATTTTACCTGTATATAGCTCAGACCTCTGTACAGAGGCTCATCTATGATTTTTTGAAAAATTCACATTATTTTCAGAGTTACAACCATTTAAAATAATTATCGGCGTATTTTCTTAAAATTTCTTCCTTCTGTTTTCGTAAAACATGGATAAACCGACTTCCGAGTTATGCGTTTCAAAAATTCTAGTTGAGTTTTTGTACAGAGGTCTGAGCTATATACAGGCAAAATTTTAATATAAGAGAAGCATTTTTTACAAAAGGAGAACATTTGGAAAAAATGTTATTCTAAGTAAATTTTTTGCCAAAATATTGTATTTAAATAATTTTTTTGTCATAATGTCCTTAAAACAGTTTTATACATGTATTCTAATCTATGTGACACTACATATCATAAATATTATCCATTTACACGCTTTTGCAAAATCATGGTTCTGAACGTAGTCGGATACCTTAAGGACAAATTCAATAGTTACTTATGACTATATATATATATATGTATATATATATATAGAGAGAGAGTAACTAGTTTTAGTACTTCATTTTTATTTTACATTACTATATATATATATATATATATATATNCTTATAAATGTATCAATACTGCTCAATGTATTTGATAATTAATTTATTATTTGATATTAATTTTGTAGGGACTCTCATGGGCTTGTCATATACGAAATTTAATACTTATCTCGATAATTTGTCGGCTTATAATTAAAGTCGTATCGTAGCTTTAGCGTCAAAGTACATTATTGAATTCAATACATTGTTATTGTATGGAGGGGGGGCGATGAAAATTGTGAACTGGAATTGAAAACTGGGTCACAAATGTTGAAAGTTTGAGAAGCACTGACCTAGACCGAGTTGTGAATCCATGATTACAGAAACAAAAGCTTTTTGAGGAGTAAAACTTTAAAAAAAGGGATTGTTATGATCAGATAATCGCAAAAGAGTTTTTTTCCCCCTCAAATTTTGTTCAAATTCTCAACTTTTATTTCTAAAAAATGAATTTTCTTATTAGTTTGTATTGTTTTTTTTTTCTTTTCAAATCGTTATCAAGGCAAAAAGGAAGAAAATTGAGGGGTATTTTAAAAGATTAAATTATTTTACAACCTAATATAAATGTTACGCCTTTTCACCTTACACCGAATTTAATGTAATATTATTAAGTAATTTCTAATGTAATAAGGCAAATGAAATAAACCTCAATAAAATATCCAATAGAAAGCAAGAAATTGTTATATTATTATATAATATAACATATATTTCATAGAAAGAAAGAAATTGTTATATTATTATATAATATAACATGTATTTCATAGAAAGCAAGAAAATGTTAATATTATTATTACTACTAAAATAATTATTATGGACAATGATTGAAAATCACTAACACTTAAAGAGTTTACTTATTGAAAAAATGTGTTTATATTGTTACGAATTTTGGGTAAGGAATTATTTAAAATAGTGTAAATGATTTATATCTAGATGTGTAATACTTTTATATTACTCTATGTTGTATTTATTTTATGTTAAAATTGTAATATTCGCAAGCAACACCGTTCCTTACATTATTATGGCGATTCAAGGGAAACTTGGCGAAATCTTGGCGACAGAGCCAAGTTAGCATCATTTTTGGCGACCATTTTTGGTGAGTTCACAACCCTATGGATCTTTCTGGAAATTAGTGAAGAAATCTACTCATATCACGATCTATGACGCAAGTGGATTTTTCTCCAAAGATCCGTGAGGGATATAAATAGAGAGTCGCTCGCCGAAACTGAGTCTTGTTTTAATCGCTGAAGTGTAGTATTTATTTGACCATGAAGAGTCGATCAGCGATTAGTTATTACTTCGGCTGCTGTGTAAGACAAGCCGGTGCTTGCGAATAATCTGTAGCATACTGGTATTTTAAACACTGATAGTTATGTCTGAACGCTGTTTAAGGGGTGAAGACCTTCTGAGATTTATTCCGCAAATTTTGATGTGTATCCAGTATTCCAAGGATCGTTTTTTCGACAATTAATTATCAACTCTCATAAAGAGCTGTCTTGCTCTTTGTGACTGATTGCATAAAATCCTCGAGTCCCGATCTGCATAACAATACATTGCTCCCCTGTATATATGTATTAGAATATTATTTCTAAATATTAAAAATATGTTGTTTTATTAAAAATTTCTCGAAGAACTTTCAATTTTTGATTTTATTTTATGACTTGAATAGTCGAATTTTGTGTAAGAAATTTGCATTATTGAAGATAAACATCAGCTGATGATGCGTTAGGCAAGTTAAATCTTATCTTTAAATTCAAACACACATTGTTGCTTATCACTGAACAGTTCTTTCTCTGAATATTGTATAATTCTGATAATGCTATCACTCGTTCTATAACTTCAAAACCGGTTAAAATGAGGAGGAAACTTATATTGAGGTTAAAATGCTTTTAGAAACCTTTTCCACATAAAATGCATTTTTTCTATTGCAATTGAAAAAATAAAATTAGACCCAAGAGATTGCTTGCAATGGATAAGTTTAAGCCAAACTATATAACTCTAAAACAGCTAATTACTATTTCAATAAATGGAAAATTAGGGAATGTTGCATAATGCTAATTCGGTAAGCCCTAAATGCTTGGAATGTGGTACGTGAGTGATAATAACGTCACCTAATAGCTGTTTTATTTTTTTTCGAAATTAGTCTTAAGTTTTAAAAAAAATATAATGTCGAAGCGATTTTTGATGTAAGTTGTGACCTACCTTTCAAAAGCAGTGGCGTACGCAAGGGGGGGGGGATCACCCTCCCTCCACAGATCAACAGATTTTTTAACACGCTTTTAATAGCTTCACCTGTATCCCCCTCCCCAATTCAAAAGGTCAGATTTTTTTCGAACACAATTGTCACCGACTGATGACATTACAATAAATTAAATATTTTGTTCCCTTGTCCTGATCAGGACCATCAGGATTAACGATTCTCCTTTCTAGATTTAGCGACTAATTCCAGATCCTATTTCTAAATTTTGCGACTAAAAGAGTATGTTACAACCTGGAAGCAAAAATACTCATGGTTATAATATAAATACAACAAACAGAATAAATAATAGTCTAAAAAACTAAAAAAAAGGTTAAAAAAACCTGCTTTTATAGTTAATTGAACTGAAAAATAAAAACTAATTCTTAATATAAGAATAAAATGATTAACGAGAAAATTAATGTCATTGCACATGTCAATAATATTCAATTTCCGATAAATTGAGGGAGTAAATTATTATGTACTTATTATTATTAACTATAAAAATATATACAAATTCAGAATCAAAAGCAACTTTAATATATGTAATAAATTATTGATTTTTTGGAAACGACTTCTGAAGCATAATTCTTTGTGGTTTGCGTCGCGTGATTTCATAAAACACGCGATTCTGATATGCACGAAATTTCATTTCTTCCTGAATCAGAGGAGGTATTTGATATATATATCTAGAGTAGGAATAAAAGTCGTGATATGTTTTGCTTTTTTTATATAAGAAAATAGAAATGAATGGTAACAATGATGTGACTTTTCCCTTTTTTTCCCACAGTCTGAATGATAATAAAGAATGTGCTAAGAAATAAAACAATTATTATTTTCGCTTTAGATCCTTATATCTGAAATTGTATTCTTTCAAAAATACGGACATTGCGTGATTAAGAGAATGGTTGTACCGAAAAGCTATAAGCTATAATAGAAAAAAATATTTTCTAACAGATCAATAAAATCTTATAAAGACTTACTTTATGGTTGCTGATTAAATTCGGAAATGTGATTTTGTAAAAGCGTATAAATCAAAATTAGGTTCACATTTAGTGTCCCTTGAACTAGAATTTTCATATAAAATTGTTTTAATTATAATATTATAATAATAAAGTTATTTTAATGCAACATTTCGTTAAAAAAAAATTATATATTTTCAAAACATTTTCCTTTTTGTGGAAAATGATAATATTTTGCCTATATATAGCTAAGACTGTTCAAAAGAACCTGAACTAAAAGTATGAAAAATTCGCATTATTTTCAGAGTTACGAACAACTGAAACAATTACCGGTGTTTTTCAATTCCTACTATTAGCTCACACTCTCTATTTATTTATTTATTTATCGGTGGAATTTTCAATCATTAATAAAATACATTTTAAAGCGCTCAATTGAGCTGAAATTTTATGTACATGATTATTTTGGATGACAATACAATAATTTAATTATAATTAATAAAAATTAATTGATTAAAACTAATTATTTAAGGAATTACAAATACACAGCCACGTTGGCGACTTGTGTAAAAACTTGAAAAGGTTTTTTTCTCACGTTTTAAATCATTCAGTTGAACTGAAATTTTATTTACACGATTGTTTTGGATGACAATACCATACTTTAATGATCATTAAAAAAATTAACTACCACTTAATGTTGTGATTCTGTCATATGTATATACATATGGATATTAATTGGAACTATTTAATAAAAAGTAGCTAAAAAATAAAATTTTCTTTGTTGATCTATGTAGGAATTGACTTAAAAATTTTTTTATATTACTTATTTGTTTAAATTTATCTATACTGATATATAAAAATATGAATAAATCCATTTATAAATTATATATTTCAAAAATCCTAGCTCACGCTCTGTGCAGAATTCTTAGGTATATAAAAGCATTTTGTTTAAAATATATTTTGAAAATATATAATTTTTTCTTCATTTATTACCAAAAACTTGCTTTTAATGAATTTTTTACTGTAATAATATTCTCAAAACCATTTTATATTTATATTATAATTCAATTGACACTAAATATCAAAATATTATTCACTTATACTTTTGCAAAATCATGGTTTTGAAAGTAGACAGATACCTTAAGTACATTTATTGAAGAATATAATAAATGTGAATTTATTTTAGTATAATCTATTATAATATGGTTATATATAAGATTTATCTATTTTTCCCATCTTTAGTTGTTTTTGGATTATATTCTTTAATTATTATCCCACTAGACAATAAATAGGATGGTTTTTTGGGTAATATATTTATACATAAATATATCTATAAAGAAAGTTTTTCGTGATGCTGTAACAACGTTTCGACCGCAACAATGTCAGCATTCAAGATAACTTGCCAAGTTGGCAAACCTAACTTCGCATGTGTCGTACGAGCTGAATTGGCAACCTTTCTGGTTCGTTTCATATAGTGTTGCCAATATGGTTGCCATAATACATTACTGCAAGTTCTCGCAGAAAAATGTCGCAACGATTGCTTGGACTGGAATCGTTGCGTAAGAAGAAAGGAGTTGTCTCATACGAAGACTTATTAACAATAAACGGAACTAAATACTCAGGAAGCTGCAAGAGTTTCACGTTTGTCAGAATCTGAGGAATTCATCAATAAAGTGTTGGGCGATGCAGCTTCAGTGAAGAACTTAACTGAAGAGGAGTGCCAAGAACGAATTTTGCGGGGGAAAAAAAGAACAAATAAATCGAACTGCATAATACATGTGAATTACAGTTTTACAATTTGAGCATGAGTATGAACAGTTGTATAATTTAAACAATGGGGTTGGTCCACCGTTGAATGGATAGGGCAGCCCCCTTACACACAGAATCTTTTTCTTTAAAAAAAGAATCGACTTTTCAAAAATATTTGTTAGTTTTTTTTTAAAATTTTCCATGATAATTGTCTCATATTTCTTTGAAATAATTGTTCTAATTTCATTATAAGATACATCTTTAGATGAAGGTAAGATGGGTTGGAGAAAGACATTAAATATCAAAAATGCTTGTTCAGAATGTTGTTGCTTTTAGTTAAAACGATGTTCCACAAATCGTAGAAGAGTAATGAACTTTAATGTTGCTTGTTAATAGATGAAATATATGAGATACATCGTAAAACGATGTTCTACAGAAAAAGGTAAACAATATGGAATGATAGTAAGTGTTGCCAAACGACAACAAAGAAATTAAGAGTTAAATTAGTTCTCTTCAGTTGATGGAGCCATACATCTTTCCATTTTCGTAATACGCATTTAAAAGAAAACTTTTTTTCTGAAAAAAAAATTGTTCTTATTCTTAATTACTTACAAGTATTAAGTGTGATCTTCTGATATCAATAAATATTACAACTATCTGAAGTTAAAAGTGCGTGTTTCATTGATAACACTCTATAAATGGATAGACCAATTATGGATAATATTATCATAGAGCGTTCTTCATTGAGAAATCTTACCGTCATCAAGATATTCTTATCGTAACTTGATATTAAAAAATTTCTGAATATATAGACAAATTAAATTTTTTGATTATCAATGCATGATAGATTTTTTTCAGAAACATATTATCACACAAATGATAAGATAAGAGATAACAGTTATTTGGATAATGATTTTTCAACTGTCCAAAATTAGCTGGCTCACGAAAATAAAAGCAGGTATGAATTACAATTTGCTCAAAACGAATTTTTTTGGCATATAATTTGCTTTTTCATATGATAAGAAACAACTTTTTAAATTATTGACGTTAGTTTTTGAAGGAACTACAGTCAGATCTTCATTTTACGAACCTCCATTTTGCGAATTTCTCTATTTTGTGAGATTATTCCTGAAACCAAGAACATGTTACTATTTTCTCCGTAGAATAACATCCACACACACAAATAGCGTAGTACATTTTCTATTTAACGAACGTTTTCTCATGTGACTCGATTTTTTCCACCCTATTTTCAAAATCTCTCTGTACCTTCGTATGATGAAATGATAAAATCATTTGAAACAAGTACGCCTGAAAGGTGGAAACATTTCTTCAAGCAAAATTAATAGACTTTACCAGTAGTTAAATATAAGGACGCATGCAAAATAATATATTAATTACTGGTACTATTAAAATTTCTGGTTATAAAAGAATGTATGCTTAAAATTACGTGTACGCTTAAAATTAGAAAATGTTATTAAAATTTGTTAATTTTAACATAAAATTACTTTATTAAAGCTGAAAATACAGTGTATTTATAGACAGTGTCCTAGCAATTTTTTTTTTTTTTTGGTGGGTAAGATATATAAAATAAACATATCATTGTTGATAATTGATGTCATCATGGTCTAAGAGCTTTCTTAAAGTCAAAATTCATTAAAAGAGATACATAAATATTACTCTATATAAAACAATCATCCGACCCGAATATTACCCGTATTACCGATCATTACCTATGGATCAGATTTTTGAACCTTTACTAAATCGCAGACTGCACAGCTAGGCATTTTTGAGCGAGATATATTTTTTCTTAGATATATCTTTGGTGCTCTAAATGAAAATGAATTGAGGAAACGACGTAATTTTGAATCATACAAGCTATTTAAGGAAGTTATGTCGTTAAATCCATCAAGATTGTCCGTTTGAGGTTTACGGGCCACATCTACCGTATGAATCCCTCAGCCTTGACGTTCAGAATTTTCAACTACGAACCTATTCGCATTAGAACTAGCGGTAGACCCAAATTGAGATGGGCTGATTGTGTGGAGGACGAGTTTAAAGTTTTAACAGTAACTAAATGGAGAACTGTCGCTAAGCGGAGGTCTGAATGGAAGAGGGTTCTTGAAAAGGCCTTGGCCCACCCAGGGCTAGAGAAGTAGAAAGAAGATATATAAAATATAGATGGTAACCCTCATAAAGTGGCTAGAGTTTTTAACGTACAGGCTAACGAAATTTGGCCTCAACCGGTTTACCCGTATGGTGTACGGGCACTGATATTTTCTTTGATTTATGGTGTATTATTTAGTGCTAATGTTTTGAAAAGTTGATGCAGTTTGTATATGGTACTGAAATGTTTTTCATACGTCAATTTTTTTTGTAGTAAGGCAGAAATTAGTATAGTGTTTAGTTATATACAATAAAAAAATATGTCTTTTTTAAAAAAGCATTTTGGGTAAAAATATTGACTGCTTAAGGGGTTAATTTACAAAAATAGGTGTGAATAATTATTTTTTATTAATATTGTAGTGTTTAGGAATTTAAAATTTGTTTTATGTGGTTTATAAAGTATACTAAAAGATGAATCTCTATTTAACGAATTTTTTTTTCGGGATTTAACGATTTCGTTAAAAAGAGGTCTGATAGTAACTAAAGACATTAAAAGAATTTCTTCTCTTGTTAATTTGTTTTAAGGTTACAGTGTAAGACTCTTCAATTTTACATTCAAAAAAAAAAAAAAAATGAGTCGTAAATTTTATACACTGAATAAAAGTATTTAATTCTTTTGTAAAATATTTTCTTTACTTTTAAATTAACTTATAAATCTTCAAAACAAACAAAAAATATGAGATTTTAAGTTTTTTTTAAAAAAAAAAAACGTTAACTTGTTTTCAACCCTTTGAGTACCTTATAACCACTAGTAAATACATGCTTTATTTAGGGCAAAATCCCATTGTAACCTCATGTGGAGGTGCATGACTTATTGAAATGTACAACCAGTGTAACCAGCACAGGAAAGATAATAAGGTAGATTTTCTTTTATTGGGATTGTAGGAAACTACTAAAGTTAAGTTACAAAATGTTTGGGTTGCAAAAATTTGAAAAAATAGGAGAATTAGAATTAAAATTACAAATCTTTGTGTAATTTCTCGAAATCTTCCTTGGAACAAAAAGTTTTTTCCGCATGCATCACATAAGTGCATTGTCATTTTTGTTCCATTTCTTCATCTTCATCACAAATAGATAAATCCGTATCAGAGTGGCTGTCATATTGATCGGTTTCCGTAAATGTTCTCATTCAGTACTACTTTCATGGAAATCCAACGATGAGGGCATATTGTCAAGAAAAAGTAACAATAAACATACAGTAGAACGTCATTTATCCGAATCAATTGGAACCGGGCACCGTTCGGATACGCGATTGTTCGGATAATGAAAAACCGATGCGATCCATGCAGTATATGAAACAGGACACTATACGAATATTGAAAATCACCACATGCAGGAAACGTGCTTGAAGAAAAAGCAAAATATCGTAATTTCACCTTTATTGTGGAAAATAATCACTTTTTTTTCGCTGTACCATTATACACATTCGTTGTTTTTTTTTTTTTTTTTTTGCTGCAAGGGTCTCTGATTCTCTTGAGCAGCAGTAGTTTAGTAGGACAGCACTCTGATTGCTGTTTGTACCACTCCATAACTATCTCTAACGCAGAAAACGCGTCAGCATTTCATGGATACTAGCTACTTTCATTGTTGTTGTTGTCTTTGTCTTCATCCGTTTCATCGTCGACAGGGTCGAATTCTTCTTGCATGGAAGTCATAATCTCGTCATCATTTAGCATTTGAAACCCACAGTCTTGACCAGTTCACAACTCAACAAAAGAGCCCATATACACCCCTTCACTTGGAAACAAACTGGCCTAACATTCCGCGTAGATGTTTACCAAATCAAACAATTGAAATTCCCCGAATATCTCTGACCTTAGGTTTTCCCGTCACTTTGTGACGGGGCTTTATCACGCCTTCTAACTAATCCTCTTGAGGGAATCTTTGGGGCCAGAATGGCATTTCAATCCAACCTTTTCAAGAAGAAAACGCGATATGCAGATTAATGAATAGATATATAAGGGAGCTTTTGCGTTTGCGAAAGAGCCATATAGAAGCGGAATAAGAGTCACATGGGAATCATATAAAAGTCGGCGAGAAGCCGGAAAGTTGAGTAGAAGCTGGATAAAGTCGGATAATAATATATAAAGAAGATTGATGTTAAAAAATAGTATACAAGAGGAAGACATAAAGCTTGGGTGCTGATCGCCGTGTGATATCGGTAAGATATTAATTATTAAACTATAATTATAGAACGGACACTAGCTTGTTAAGGAATCTACTATAAATAAAGATATAGAGGTTAATTTCTCATAAAGATAGTGAGTAGGATTTCGAGCGCTATTTTAACTTAGTATTGATGATTACGTAGTATCACTCCTGATCTGATTCATCTAGTAAGACTTGTGTTGCATTGATTAATATATATTGAGACAAATAAATTAGATTTATTATGGAGAGTTCGAGTGGTCAATCATTTATTCCTACAAATCTAGGTCACGTGGATGAAGAGATGATACCCCAGGGCAGGGGGGTATCACAAATTTTGGCTTCACGCCGAACAACTGTTGATCATTGCACTGTTCGAAAACGTATTCATATACAGTACTTGTAGTTGACAAAAAAAGAATCTGGTACGGATATTTGTCGCTCCGGATAATAAACGTTCGGATAAACGACATTCTACTGTACAAAGTTTAGAAAGGAAAACGAAGCCCGAACGAACGTATTCCTTAGTCAGAGTGAATAAGGAAAATGAAATGTGAACCGTAACGTCAAGGTCAGTATCCCTAAAAATCACAGTTTCTGGGGGTACTAGAAAGCGCAGTCTGGTAGTCAAGGGGTTAACTTATGTTCGCAGTTTAAAAATGAATTTAAAATGATTAAATGTTTAAATAACATTCTTTGCTCTTCTTTTCAGTAATTTCAAGTCAGA
>BMAV01026812.1:0-17183 GCA_019973955.1 Trichonephila inaurata madagascariensis | reverse complement strand
TACTAGTAGGTGTTATCGTCATTAAATAGGAGTATGTTCTTTTCAGGTAGTCATCATGTCTCCCTCCATTTTCAAAAAAGAGACATTTCTTTTTGAATTTTTGATGGCAGTGTCTCAAATCTAATAGACTGAATTGACGCATGCATTGCTTTGAGAACTTTATCTAGTTCTGCTACACTTAATGGTTTTTGTGTATATAGATCCTGTTATTGAATCAGAATGTGAATCAATTTCAAATGTTACCTTATTTGAAATATTTTTATATAGAATATCCAGTTGCATGAGCTTTTAGTAATTCAATGGGATTTGAAGTGTCTAAAGTTTTTTAAGCAGGTCCGCTATTAATTAACGGTATTTAATTGAAGAGAAGGAACTATGACAAAATCTACTCTTGAGATGTTGCTTATATTATTGTGCAAGTATTGCAGTGAATCATTTAGATCTTTGTGACTTTCTCCCATACGAGACATGAAAGCTGCATATATTTTTTTTACTTATAGCACTTATAATTGCACAAAAAAAATTCTATGTACATATATATATGTAAACAAAATATAAATTTTCTGAAAATTAAACTCTTAGAAAATTTTGTGAGAAAAAATTTGTAAATATAATTCAGACAAAAATTAAATCCCAGGATTAAATTAACTAATCCCGGAATTTCAGGATTGGAAAATACACCGGGATCCCGGGGCGGCAAACCCTAGTTCGTAACTACAACCAGAAGTCATCTGGCGGGCCAGACAGCGACCTTACGTTCTCAAAGATTTCTCCGGGCAGTCTTAAGGTAGATGGCACTGAATGGAAGGTTTCGTGAAAACAGATCCTGCTGGACGTCGGCATCTGCGATTCCTTTCTCGGTAGGAGGATGAACTCGTATTCAAAAGAACTGAACAACCCGCTGATCATGTTTGCAGCTGCGGATTGTAATGGGCACGCCGTTCGACTGCTGCATCAGGAACGTTACTCGAACAAACGTGTTCCATAACACACGACATTTTCAAAAGTGAACAGAAGATGACGCGAGTTTGCTTCTGGTCACACGTAAAGTTTGGTGTACAAGGAGCTCCAATTCTTCAGTTCCAGATTTCATCACTCAAACATCTGTATCTCCTTGGAGGATGCTGAACTTACCAAGAATCTTCAGAGCGTAAGGAATTCCATGCAGCGCAGCTATCATGCCTTCCAGACGACTTCTAGTAGTAATTTTGAATACCTGTTTTGTAAGAGACTTGTGCCTCACTCGCGGGCACCTAGATGTGTGTGGGGGGAGGGAAAAAACACTCGACATGATTCAACTAATTTATTTATTTCCACACACAAAGAACAGACGCAATTTCAACTAATAATAGTAAGAGAATGTCTCAATATTAACCGTGAAAGTGTAACAATGACTGTAAAACGTGAGAGGTTAGGTGGCTAACAAACTTGATCCTTATCTTAATTAAGGATCTAACCTATCATCCGATTTAATCTAATCTTAATTCAATCTTTCTGAACAATCGTCACTCTTAAAAGTTTCCTCCTAATAAGAATCAAATCACTATAATTCTAATATTATACCTTCAATAGCAATCTCACGTGGCTCGAGTATATCTTCTCTCCTTCTCTCTCTTAAGCTAGAAAACCTCGCCTATTTATAGTAAGTTAATTTACATATCACGATTCACTTCTTCCTACGGTTGTGAATAACACGAATTGATAGCCCAAAGATTTCTCAAGAGCATTAGATGAAAAAACGCGTATAGATTCGTCACAGTTTTAGTAAAACCTTTCAAATCAATGTGTTGCTGTTTATGTTTTTCCTGTTGTTGTTGTCGTGTCCTTCCCGAAGGAATGAATGAATGTTGTCAGAGCCTGAGACAGGTTGGACTTCTTTACGATAGATGGCGACACCCCCTATATCCCCCTCCACTATTTAGGCATTGAACTGAAGGGAAGGGAAATATTCTCCAGACCCCTGCACTCGTGGTTTCAGCTGCGACCACCCACAAGACTTTCGGACGCATTGATTTAACGAGCACGTACTCCGTGTGTACTCAGAAGGTATTTTGTGGCATCGGGCATCGAACCCAGGCCATCCGGTCTGGAGTCCGATGCTCTAACCAGTAGGCTACCCACAGCCAATGTTTTTCCTCTCTGCTTTTTTTGCAACACAGCTCGCAACTACGGCATTTGCGCCCTCCATTCCTATGTGATTCTGAGTCGTCTTTGTACCCCCTACACACGCTGAAAGTTAATCGGCCTGGGGGTAAATTGCTCTATATATTCTATGAAACTAGAAGCAACGATTTTAAAATGTGTATACGAAGTATGATTCAAAAGTTCTAGGACTGAACTTATAATGTGGGAAAATTTTGCAGTAGAGCGACTACGATAGCATTTCTGTATCACTGCATTCTTTCCCTTTTCTAAAAAAAAGTTTGTTCCAAGTCACGTGGTCTGTGGCTCGCCAAGGCGTCTTATTTTGTTAGCGGATGCATTTAGTAACCAGCGATTGAAAGAAATTGCGTTTGTTGAGAGGCTAATGCATATTAATTTTTGTCTTCGTTTGGGAAAATGTGCTACGGAGACTTACGAAATTTTGAAGCAGGTGTAAGGCTATAATATATCATCGCGAACGCAAGCTTTTGAGTGACATCGACGTTTCAGAGAAGGCAGGGAAAGTGTCGAAGACAGCAAACGCTTTGGACGTCCGCAGACTTCTCGCACCACTGAAAACATTGAAAAGATTTCTGCCGCGGTAAGTAAGAACAGGCTTCAAACAATAACCTTTTCGACAATAGTTTCTTGGCAATTGCAAGGATCCTGACTGTAAAAGAATTGTAATGAATAAGCTGTAGAAACTTCAAGAGTTCGGTTGTTCCATGAGTGTGAAAATACATTTCCTTCACATACATGTGGACTTTCTCCCAAAAAATTTAGGATTAGTTAGTGAAGACCATAGGGAAAGGTTCCATCAAGATATCAAAGATATGGAGCTCAAAAATTAAGAAAGAATGGACAAGAACATGCTAGCCGACTATTGATAGATGTTAAACGAGATAGAGTCCTGAGATTAAATATGAAAGAAGAACGTCAAAAAAAGAAGTTTCCAAGGAAAAAGAGAACGTATCCAAGGAGAAACTTTGTTTTGCTTTCTTGCACATTTTAAAAGATGCTTCAAATTTGTAAGTACACAAGCATAATTTTTGCCCCTCTTGGTCAATCGTCTATTTTATGTAAATACCTTAAGAAAAACAAATAAAAATAGTGTGTTGGTGTGTGTGTGTGTGTGATTTTCGCTTAGAAATTACACCATAATTGGTTATAAAATGTATAAATCTTAAAGGAAATTCGTGTTTTTTTCCCGGTCAAAGACAGACTGTGAGGTTCAGAAACAATAATTTTCACCTAATTGGTGAGAAATCAATTTGCCTCACCAGGAACCAATATTTATATAGATTTTACTGAATAAAAACTACTGTTGCCAAATTGCCCTGACTAAATTGTTTGAGAGGTTTCTTTTTCAAACAGGGTTTTAGCCAAAATATTAGTATCGATTTTACACAACTCCTGATGTGATGAGAAAAAATGGAAGTCATTTTCAAAATCAGCACACTAAATAATACAAAAATCACTAAAAACATTTTTTTTTTTTTTTTTTTGTATTTTTCCAAAACTTTAATTTTGTACCTCTGTGTTATTTTTCAATTCAGGTGTAATCCATGGAGACTTCAATGAAAATAATGTTCTGGTACGAACGAAGACTACAGAAGATAACAAAACAGTCGTTTCAGTGGATGGTGTACTGGACTTTGAAGACATGCACCATGGAACTTTCGTTTGGGACGTTGGTCTAATGTTAGCGTACACTCTGTTAGAATGCAAAACCATGGATCCTTTGGAAGGAGCGGGACACGCTTTGGCCGGGTATCTCAGGCTAAGACCTCTCAGCCCTTTGGAAATCTTTGTGCTTAAGGTCAGTAAGGGGTAATCAATATTTATGTAATAATGATTTACTTTTTATTCATATTAAAAGTACAATACAGTCAGTCGTTAACACTAGAACGTCCATCGGTGTCGACTGGACACCAGTGCCTGTTCAATCTGTTCTCCATTCCGCAGTTTTACAGAGAATTTGAAAAATTTTCGTGACTTATAATCATTTTGTATAGTGATTACACAGAAAACGTTTTGTGGTTCTGGGTTATAATTAGGAGAGATTTTACAACGAAATATACCTAAACCGTCCGATGGTGTCGCTTCGACGCCAAGGCAATTTATCATTATAAATAGCTGTCGTTCAGCAAAAGATAGTTTGCTATGCAGATACCATTAGTAAAATAAACTTTCCAAAGTACTTTTGAACATATATTTAACCTTGAATGTAGTGTTATTGGGTTCACGGAGGAAATGAATCATTTATTCTAAAGTTGTTGTGCCTAAATGTTTCGTTACATAGCATTTGCTTATCTGAACATAAAAAAATTTCATTCGATTTTCCAACCTTTTGCAGAGCAGACCCCTTAAAACGACAGTTCGTAGAAAAGGTCTAAGCCCTGATGAGACTGTTAATTTGTTGCGAGAGCTTACTGAGAAAGAATCGGATGGTCGTGGGCTGTGTGTGTCCTGTTCTAATTTAGATTCCGATGAAGACATAAGACTGAGTGAAAATGACTGTGAAGAATCTGAAGAAAGTGTAAATGAAATTGATAACGCTCCAGTAAATCCTGATTATATGCCGCTAGAGGTGGCACAGAATGGATACCGCATAATAGTAATGTTCCTGGCAGATTTGCGACTCGAAATGTTTTGCGACAAAGCAGTGCTCCAACAAGCTTCGCGAAAATTCAACGTCAGTTTCTTGTGATATAAAGGTTCATAATATATGATAATTACATGAAATAGTATTAAAAAGTCTTAAGACTAAACCCTACTGAACAGTAACCCTGCAATTATATATATATATTTAGTTATTTCTATTATTTTATACATTTTATATCGCGGTGTCGAAACGACACCGGTGGACGTTTCAGGGTAATCGAAATCCCAGACCTTCTAGTGTGTTAAACAACTAGGAATTTCAAAAATTATAAAAGAAAAAGAAAATTTAAATCTGAAATAATACAGATTTCAATTAATTATGATGTTTATTGACATTAAAATTATTCTTGGCTTGTGGATCATAAGTGAAAAATACGACAGAAGTGCGCTTGCACCAGACTTGGTGACAAAAATAGATTTAACCAGAATATTCTAGAAGGATGATTATTTCGAGATGAAACTTTAGAAGCTTCTAGAAGGCTCTTCCTAGTCTATAGAAAGACGATTTAGGGAAGCAACAATGGAGTCAAACATTTGACGATAACTGTGTATTTGTCTTGTACGAAATTGGGATTGCAGATCTGAATTTCAGTGTCATCTGTGTAATTTCTGAATTTGTGACAATGTGGATTTATACATGTCCATTAATTGTTTCCTGTTAGAAAAATCTACTGTAATTACGAAATAAATCCAAAATAAATTACGATTTACCCCGAAAAGAACCTGCCTGCTTATAATGTGGATCGGTAAAAAAAACCTAAGTATTAAAAGGTTCTTCAAAACGACTGTAAAATTTTTAAAAAATATAAAAAAAACTTGTATTGGTACTTTCAAGTAAAGAGCATTTTATTTATCTAAGTGAGTGATTAACTTAACTTAACTCACAGTGGCGTAACAGCCCATGAAGGCCAAGGCCTACTGTGCCCAACTCAGCATACGCGACCTTGGGCGCTGAGGTGCATGAGCAGATGTTCCGGTCAGGTGGCCAGTCTGACGCGAAACCCCAGTGTTAAGTTCCCAAGCAAGCTTGGTACTCATTTATTGACCCACTGAAGGGATGAAAGGCTGAGTCAACCTTGCCTAGTTCGGGGTTTGAACCTCGGGCCTGTGTTGTGGAAGCACGAACTACTCAGCCAATGGGCTTCAAGTGAGTGATTATTGCTTACAAAAATATATTTTTTAAAAGAAAAGTTTCCGTAAAAAGCAGAAGTCGGCAACAATGAATGCTTGGTGAAGAGCATGAAATTGTCTGGAAACACGTGATTGAATTTATCATGTGACTAGACGCCACAATGAACTCACTGGCTGGAAACATGTGATTGCACGTATCATATGACTGTGACGTTGCATGAATTTAACCCTTTAAATTATTTAGATGTGCAACTTGGGCTATAATGAAGAAATATGATCTATCGAGCAAAATGTATTCATGTTTATAACTGAAGAAACTAAATGTAAGAACCAAACTCAAAACTTATAATAGCCAATATTAATTATAAACTTTTCATGCTTGAAAATTATAATGATGCTTAGGTATTATCACAACCATATTGGCGACATTATAGGAAATGAAGAACATGATTGCCAATTCAGAGCTTACGAATTATGTGAAATCGGGGTTGCAAATTGGCGGGTTATCTTGAACGTTGGCATTGTTGCGATAGTACGTAAGTACATAATAACCCACAAAAATAATGACTTTTAGTATTTACGTATTATACTATCTACGAATTTAGCCAAACGAAAATATATCGCCAATTCAAAAACTGTCACCCAATGTCTTCAGAGTTGTTTTTGTACTATGTTCAGAAGTTCGTGGAAGAGGTTTTCACTTTTGGTTGTATATCGCAGCATTTGGCGATGTCTTTTGATTTGATGAAATTGGTCAATGGTATAATACGTATGTACTTGACATTTTCATATATAACCTTCATTAATTCTTAAATACGCTCGTTTAATATTCAGACATCTAATAAGTATTGTTTTCTTGCAGACATGCATGGAAAGTCGAATATGTCAATCTTTGGTTCTTTGTGCTCATAGTTATCGAACGGATCCTACAAACGCTTATCTCTTGTCATCAGCGAAGCAGGGATGGTCGAGATTAGAACAAATATGCAGCACCAGTAAAGAAGATCTTCTGCAGAAATGGAAAGAAATTCAAGAAAAATATGCATCTAAAAATGTATAAAAATCTTATTAAAATGTTTTAATTCTTATTAAAATGTTTAACTTTTATTTTTTGTCATTTTTTTATTATTTGCTGGCTGGAGTACTCAATTTCTACAGGGTTGAATTTTTAAAATAAATTACAATAATTCAGCTAACAAGAATACAAATAAAGCCGGTTTGGTGTCTTAGATGTAACAGGCTCACCTCATAAGCCCAAGGTTGCGGGTTCAATCCCGGCTGGAGTCGACAAATTTTCTGGATCCGAAAATTATAGGCATGTGTGTCATATAAATATGTGGTATGTAAAGACCCCCTTGAGTATAAAATTAGTTTTGGTACTCTCTGCAAAATTAAATCACGGCAGTATTTAGTATCCGAAGAGAGCTTGAATTGAATAAATTCAATAGAGTCAAAAACTTGAGTATATATATAGTTGAGAGAGAGAGAGATGCCACGTATGAATGCCTCTCACACTGTTCACTAAAAATAATTTAATAGATGCGTTTTGACGTTATTTAAAAATAATATGTTTCAACTCATCAGTGCAATAAAATAGCAATATAAAGCAATACACAAGTAGCCACGTGTGTGTGAAGAGCGTAATTTTCAGGGTATCCTTTTAGTTCAGCCAACTAGTTGGGAAAAGAACGTGGTTTTTGTGTGCTTCAGGGATTGCCAGTTGACCGCGTGTGAAGGGATTCAGGTGATTTCTCTATTCAAAACTCTGCTACTTCAATAATTTGCGGTACTTGTCTTGTGTGAAATGGTTTTAACACTCAGCTAATTTGCTGAGCAGAATTAGAGTTTTACAATCAGCAGTGTTTTATATTATTAATAAGAGAAATAACAGCTACCGATAAATGTGCTAACGAAATTCTTTTAACATTTATAGCAGAAAGAATGTTTCGGAGTAATGCAGTTTCATTTTACATCAGATTTCATTAAAAACCCATCTATTAAAAACATTTTTATTAAAAAATTTCATTTGAATAATTGTATAAGAAATATCAAGTGTACAAAATGATCCATCAGGCAAAAGGGCTTTAAAAAGTTATTTCGACCACAAAAAGAAAACATTAACTTTACTGTCACCATGTTTTTCTTTTTTACATATCAAAATATGGTCTGAAAAAATCACAGTTGTCTTTATGAGGTCCTATTCCTTCTTCTTGATTCTCCGCTGTGTTATAGTACAAAAATGTAGGGTTCTCTTTAGAGTAAAGAGGCCAGGAATCCTTCGGTTTCCTAAAAATGAAAATAGATCGTAATTAAACAACAACGAAATTTAAAACTATGCTCGAAGATTGGATAAGTAACAAAATGTATGAAGAGTTCTGAAATTTTTTCTATAAAATTCCACGTATGAATTAACTGATGACTATTCTCAATGCATAATTCCTATGGTACCTATAGGAATTATAGGTTTTGTTGATATTTTATTGTTGGTGGGTTGAGCTGTAAATGAATTCTTATATATAGGCTGTCACAAAACAGCACCAAAACTCTGCACAGCCAGATTGCTTGTTGGTAGTACATAAAAATTGCCCAAAGAACTGTACAGGCATGATCCATAGATTACGGGAAAAATATGAAAAAACAAAGCATAACGTGACAGCCGTATTGGACATATCAACAACAGTATTTTCAAATATTAATAAAGGTAGATGTTCAAAATATCCACCTTGCATATCGAGACAGGTTTAAGGGGGCAGTGGAATGGTGAGTGCAAGCGTCAGTTCAGTATCCACCGAAGAACAAGCAACATGCAGACGATAAACTAAGTTCATTTGCGTAATCTTTACACCAAATCTTTGAGACGGCCCCGTAGGGAAAAAATCTAGTGATCGTATCGTCCATATAACTGAACTTTTATGTCCGATCTCTTGTGACCGGAATATGTCATATCCAGCCAATCACACAAAAGAACACAGAAATGCAATGAAGCCCCATCATGCATCATCATTCATTCATTATCATTGTATTTTTCCTCGTAAACAATACAGGTACAGTTGTTCGTATAGGTTGTACAGGTACAGTTATTTGGGTCTTTTTTACGTACTCCTAACGAGGAATCTGGTTGTTCAGAGTGAGTTTGAGTGCTTTTTGGGGACACCCTGTTGAGATTGTCACGCAAGCTGCATAGTTGCTGCAGTTTAAGATGAGAGAAAAACGATTCATTATATGAATTATAAAATAAACAAAAAATGTAGTGTTGTAACGAGAGAACAAGAACATTCTAGAATGTTAATTGAGAACTGTTTTGTTTAACATACAAGACGATACGTACATTGTACGTAAATACTGAAAGTATAACAGATATGAGCTAAAGTCTGTTAGTTTTTCTTTTGAGAATTCACTTGTTTACTGTAATCCATATTGTATTGCGTTTTAAGTGGACATTTTGTCTTTTGTTCATATCAAGTTTGCTATGGTTATAAGGACTACTAGGCCTTATTTTAAATTTTTTATATATGTTGTGACCTTTGGATTATCCAGAGTAATTGGAAAATGGGAAATCTTGGATAACAAAAATGCTAATTAAACCCTTATATACACGATATTGAAAGTATTTAAAAACTTAGTGTGTTTACTATATTTATTATAGCTTAGAATAAAATGTCAAACACATGTGCTTCGTTTTTATTATAACCTAAGGTATGTAGTTGTTGATGACGGATCTCCCATTGTAAACTTGACAGCCGTTCGGGGGGGGGGAGAAGATTCTGAACTCCCCTTTTTGGATTTAGAGACCTGCGATCATCAGTGGTTCCCAACCTTTTTCATCACCGTGGACCTTTTAAAGTTTAATAATTTAACCAAGGGCACTGAGAGGGAGGGAACCAGTGGTGAACATAAGGTTAAAACCCTTCCCGTTGGCCACAGAATTTTAATTTTTATCATACATGTTACGTTTCGATGCATTCGTCTACGTTTTTTTAATGTAGCCCTTCTTATGAACCTAGTTTTTGTAAGCCACTGGAGGGGACGTTTATAGTTTATATTTTAGATTGTTTTGATTTAATAGTTTTAATTTAATTTTTGTATTTAAATATGCCTTCAGAATAAAACACAATTACACCAATAAACGAATATAAAGTGATTTGACATGGAATTTAAAGTGATTTCTATGGAAAGTCACACAAAACCGAGAGAAATGCACCACAGTATATAAAATGGAAATCATTTAATGTTCCTTGGACAGACCAATACCATTTGATTCACGAATACTATTTTAAACCGGTTTGCGGGCCCGGGAATTGTGGACCCTGTTTTGGGTGACTGGAAAAAAAACCCCCTCGGGCTAGTCGTTCCACATACCAGAAAGAGGGAAGTACCTGGGAGAAGGGCTCATCATATATCCCCTTCCTAGAGAGAAAAGTCATTCTATTGTTGATGGACTTTCTGAGCGATATATAGAGAAGGTTGCTTTCCACTTGTTATTGCAATTGATATATCTCCAGTAGATTTTGAGGGTTATTGGAATATATTCCGTGGACGTTGGGGTCAGTCTCTTCTTGAAAAAGGCAATTTGGGTGATGAATGCACCGTAACCGTTTGTATCACTAGTCGCAATTCATTAGGAATGCCCGGGTTAAAACTCCCCCTTTCCCAACCGGAGGTTTGCTCCCGCTTTTTAATTTTCGAGCCAACCCCGGCGCCTGTTTTTATTGCCTTGGCTGCTGCTTAGGGTCAAAGAGATTTGAACTGCCCATACTCTAATATGAAAATCATTCTATACACTCATTAGATGTTTGGGATGAAAAGAAATCCCTTCTCGGCCATCTCAACTTTTATTCTTTTTCCCCTTTGGGGCACATGAAGATGTTCCCCGATCCTTTTCTCCAATTGGGGCCCTAATTTCAGGTTAAATTGTCTATTTTTTATTGGGAGCTTTAAAATTTTAAAAAAATATATTATGCCTTTGATAAAAAAAAAAAAAAGGAAAAAAAAAAATTTTTTCATATATATGAAAATTCATTTTGGTTTTTGCATTCAGAATGATGAACGATTCAATTCATTTCCTAACGCAATTGTATTGTTTTTTGCTTTACTCGATTCTTTTTGATTAAGCCATTAAAAGGCGTAAAAAGGGGAGGTTAAGCGCTGCTAATCAGAACCTTTCCGGGGAGGGGAAAGACTCTGATTCAGCCCAACATTTCGTTTTACCCTTTTGGCCAAATTTTTTTTATGCCAAAATTTGTCTCCTAAGTCTTTCTGATGTTTAAAACCTTACGAGCAGCTTAAAAGTTGAAATCAATTTTGTGTAACTAACGAAAGAAATGAACTCATTTCACTGCATGATTAAAAGATGCATTTTTTTTTCCGTAATGGACTAAATTCATGTTACATGATAATGATAGCCACGTGTTTCGAGACAATCAGTTCAAAAATTCATGTGCTTCGTTGTTGCTAATTTTTGTAAAAACTTTCTCTTAAAAAGTACACACATTAGTCTACAATAACAACGCACGTAGATATACAAAATGTATTTTGTTTTAAAGTACATGAATAAAACAATTTTTTTTAAAATTTTTTTTCATATCATTTGAACATTTTTATTCAATAATGAAATTTGAAATTTTATCCAAGTCTTACAAATAGAACTACAATTAGTTTAATGTCTGCTTTGAATTCAATGGAGAACACGTGTTTGTCTTTTTCATATGACTGCCATGAATTGAGCCCATTGAATGAGGCAAGTCAAAAATCGCGAAAACTTCATTTTTTATTTCTGTAACAATCATATGTTTGAAATAATTCGGGAAATAAACTTTGTATGTGCACATTTTTTTAATATAATTAATTGCGGTACTTACGTATGATACTGTCGACCAGTTTCGACAAATTAAAAGACGTCACCAAATACTGTCGAACAAGATTTTTATGTTCATACAGGCACGGTAACAGTCTTCCACAATTGGCACCCATTACTGCATTTGGCGACGTCCTTTTTATTTGGCTATTTGGTCGACGGAAAGTCGAAAGGGGGAGAACCCCCGTTAAAAAAAAACTAGCCAAGTTAAAATTTTTAAAAGGTTTCAACGTTTGAAAATCAAGGAATTTAAAAAAAGAATGGCCGAAGTACGCATTTTCAATCTGCTCGTTGGAATATCCAGTTGTACGTTTCAAATGTTAGAACCCCTCCTAGTGCAACACGGTGCCCCCCAACTGTATGAGAGGGAAAAATTTGGGGTTCATTTATGATGGAAATAATTTTTACAATTTTGTGTAAATAGTGTAAATAATTTGTTTTTGGGTTGTTTAATGCATTTATATTACTCTATATTTATATTTTTTGGGTAAAAAACTATTCCCAATGCTCCCCCTTACGTTGAATTGGATTCAATGAGAATTCTTTGGGGGGTAGAACCAAGATGGCATGTTTTTTGGTGACCAAGTTGGGGGAAAACTTGGCGTCATTGGTGCCTGTTGGGGGTTCGGAACCCTCTGGATTCTTCTAGAAAGTGGTAATCTCTCCATTAACGTCCCCTTTCCCGGGGCAGGGCGGAATATTTCTGGAAGTTTCCCCGCACCTTAAATTTTGGGGTGCCAGTCCGCAACCAGTCAGTCTTAGGTTAAATCGGGGAATAGGGGAGGGTTCCCTTTTACTAGCGATTGGCCGGGTGTGCTTTTGAATAATTTTTTAAATTTCGTGTATTTTTAAACACTGATGATTGTGTTTTTATTGCTGTTGGGGCGGGGGGCCTTTTAATTTACTCTGTGAATATTGCTGCTGAATCCTGTATTTAAAGGATTGAATTTTTGATAATAAATTCGTATCGCTCTTAAAGAACTGTCTATTTTCTTTGCGATTATTTTGCATAAAATCCTCGCATCCGGATCTACGTAACAATGTGTCTTTATAAAAATATGCTTACATAAATAAAAATACCAACAGTGAATTATAAAAAGTTACAACGATATCTATGAATTTAATAAATCTATAGAAAAATAATAATCAATAATGAATGTTGTAACAAGTTTTTACTCTTAAATGTGTAATAATATATTACATTATAAAAATATTTTGCATTGTAACTTTTTACGTCAAATAATAAATGCATAAGGAGTTAATTTTTTAAAATAATATTTCCATATAATACACAAAATTGTTAAATCTATACAAAAACTATATAACAATTTCATAAAAGTTACATTTATAGGTACATCAATCTATGCGGTCTCTAATGGTAAAAAGGTTCCTCATCTCTGCTATAGTATATCTTTTTCTTATTCCTCAGTGTCTGACGCAGTCAGACGAGATCAATGAATCTGTTGGTTTTCAAGAAATCAATTACTATTAGTGGATTGCAATATACGAGGGTTGGAGGAAAAGTCATGGGAACTATTTTTTTTTCTTGTATGTATGTGAATGGATCACAAATGTATATGTGTCGTGGGGAAGTTCTATAGGCGTAGTGTGTATACAAAAGAACAGATGGCTCTGTGATAACTGGTAGTAGCGCAGCGAGAGCTGTGAAATCAGTCAGTTGATGAGTGTCGTGTGATGGAAGTAACCTGTGTTGAGCAGCGTTCTTACATCAAAATAGCTGTTCTCCGAGGGAAAAATGCGATGGAATATCACAGTGAATTAGTAAAAGCCCTTGGAAATAATGCCTTATCATACCGTACAGTAGCATGGTGGGTGTACTGTGTTGTCATGCTTTTGCTCAGTGAAGACCATATTGTCTTGTATATATACTATCGCAATAAATTAGTGTGTTACGATATTTCAGTGCTATTCATTGCCCTCATATGTAGTTAGCATATTGTCCTTTCGTCTGTATATATCACATTTTCCAACCGGACTGGTATTTTCAAGAAAAAAAACGTTGCCATGACTTTTGCCCTAACCCTCGTATTTCCTCGCTGATGAGGTCCATGAAATCTAAAAGAGGCTCAGTGGAAGCTTCATGACTCTGGTATTTAGCAGAGGCGTAGCTACCACCGTATCAGCCATATCAATGATACGGGGCCACCAAGCTACAGGGGCCCCAACATGTGTAACTACAGTCCACTAACAAGGCTTCCATATCTAAAAAAGCCCCAAAAGAATTTTGATACAGGGCCCCCTCAGAACTAGCTACGCCAGTGGCATTTAGGGCAGGTGGAAAAAACCTTTCTGTTCTCAGAGAATGTTAGGCTCTTAAGGTATCCGACTACTAAAATCATGATTTTTTTTTAAGAAACTGACAATTTTTTTTAATAATTTTATTTTATAGGTCATCTTATTAGCTTTATAAAAATACCAAGTTTTTTTATTTTCCATTCACTAGAACAAAAACTACAAGTGTTTTAGTAAAAGCAGATGCCATAACTTCACATAAGATGTCAAACTTTAAAATGCGTTTTACTCGAATTTTTTTATCGAAAAACTCAAACGGGAACAGTGATTGCTCAAAAAGTTTTTAAAATAATTTGCTGCCATTTTTTTTGTATATTCTGTAAATTAGTAGAAGTGTTTTAACCTTCAGATTTATCAATCACTGTTTTATTACAAAATTTGCAACCCCAAACGTAAATATAATCACTGATTTTTTAAGCAATTGTATATAATAACTAAGATAAAATGCCCTAGTTTTTGTAAAAATTAAAATTTCTCTTATCCTGAAGGTCATTTCAAAAATGAATAGCAAAGAAATACATTGAAATTGAAAGTTTGAGAATTTGTTCATTTACTATTTGTACAGAGCAGGCCCCGTTTATGTCATTTTTTGTCAAATTTTACTCATTTTTTTCCATTTTAGTAGTAAAAATTTATTTTTCTCTTAGTAATTTTAGCCGTTTTTTTTCTTAAAATGTACTTAATAAATCTATAAACCAAAAAAAATCTTCATATCTCTAATTTTTTTAATTGTCGCAAGTAGTCGGATTCCTTAATGCAGCGATATTCAACCTGCGGCCCACCGAGCCTTTTTAAGTGGCCCGGTCAGAGCCCATTGCTCTGGAAAATTAACTTATTTAAGAACAATATATTGAAAATTTGGTGTCAAGAAATCAGATATATCAATTTTTTTTTTTGATGTCGATGTCGTACGAGTGCGAATTGATATTCTTTTTTATTTGTAACGGTTACGGTTAGTGATAACAGACAACAGTGGAGTAGTGACAGTTTTATGGGTGGAACGAATTTTTAACTATCTTTCATATCTTGCAAGCGAAAAATATTCGAAGGAAAAAATATCATTTCAAGATGATTGGGAGGTTGACTATTTTGCGGTGTAAAGCAAATACGGATCAGTAATTGTTTGATTTGTCACGAAAGAACTGTATTTAAAAAATACTAATAAACAGGAATCATGCAATGACAGATCTCTTTCGAAGATATCTTTCAAGAGGTGATAAATAGGATTTCTTGAATAATCTTTGCAACAGCAACAAAGTGATTTGTCGGTGGTAATATCACAGGGGGTAACAAAGACATCCTATGAAGTTTGCTATATTATTGGTAAACATATGTAACCGTTTAATGATGCAGAAAGTGTGAAGGAATGTTTATTAAAGGTTTCTAATTAAGTGTTAGTGACAAAAATAAAAAAATATAAAAAATTGTAATTAAAAAAAGCAAATCAAGAGTTAAAATATTCTGATTAATTTTCCACATTATAACCCCTTTATCCTCATGATGCGGCCCGCGTGAAATTGTAACAAATATTTGCGACCCGCGTGAAATTGCTAACAAATGTTTGCGGCCCGCATGAAATAGCTGACATCTGTATGCGGCCCAGCAGAAAAAAAAAGGTTGAGTACATCTTCCTTAATAAAACCACTGGCAAATCTTGAAATAATGGTTCTAGTGGCATTTTCAAGAGTCCATTCCGACTTCTGTACTAATCATGGGAGGGAGGCTCTCGCTCATAGAGAGAGGTATAGCTTACTGAAAGCTGTGTGAAAGGTGTTCTTTTTTTTTTAAAGTTCTGTGCATCAAAGCGATTGTACTCACCCATTTTTAACAAAGTTACTCCAATGCTCAATCATCCTTCTGGCGAGTGATCTGTCTATTTTTCGATACCTAGATGGAATTTGGATAGGCACGCCAAAGACAAATTGCACTTCTTCGAAATGAACCTCGCCCATCCACTCTGCCCATGGGCTGTTTCTTGGTCTGTGATCGAATAAATAGAAATAGACGCTGTTGTTGTTCTCTGCAAACTTTTCTGCGAAGAATACTGTGGGACACATCAAAGTGAAGTCCCCTGAAGCATCGGCAACCTGCATTCTTGGAGTGTAGTCAGTATTGTTAGGAAGATAGTGGTTTACTACTGCATCGGTGTTGCGGAAGGTCCTGAAGATTTTGTTCAGCAATTCGGCAGCAGTGGCTTTACTGATGTTTGTATCTTTTTCACCAAAGAAGCCAAACAGGTCTGGGTTACCAGTGGTTAACTGTGAAAAATAAAGTGTGGATGAAATACATTACTTTTTTTTGGTACTCTCTCTCTCTCTCTCTCTTATGAATTATACCGTCGAGCACTTTCGCCAAACGAAAAGAGATCACTAATTCAACAAAATGTCGCCAAATGCTATTATAGTTATTATTATTGTGAATGCGCGTGAGAATGGTTTCCACTATAGGCTACATATCGATCATTTGGCAACGTCTTTTGATTTGACGAAATTAGTCGATGGTATAATGTGTAAGTACCTTATTTTTTTATATAAAAAATTAGAAAAGCTGTTTTTTACTTACGTATTATACCATAGACCAGGGAGGACGAACCATTGGCAAGCGTGCCATTGATGGCACGCGGCACAATATTTTGGGCACGCCACCAATCAAAACGATTAAGCGCGATTGATTCTTCAATCAAGGAATTTTCAGTGAGATTTTCTCAGTTCAAAGAGTTATCAGAAACGTACAAGTTTATTATATACCTTGATGCGACATCATTTGATAAACTGAACTTGCCCCAATTCGACGTTGGAAATAGAAGAATTTGAAATGAAACTTATTGTTTTCTAATTCAGTTCAATATGGATTCAAAAATTTATTGAAACAAGAAAAAAAAGTTAGAATTGATTGAGAAACAGAAAGATTAACAAACAATGTAAGTAGAAATGCCAGTAATGAAATTTTGGAAACATTAAATTCGATTCCAGATACGTTTAACTGTTTGAAGAAGCAGGCTTTAATGCTATTTTAACTATATTTTCATTAACCTAACCTACAAGTCATTATTTTCAGAGATGAATAACATTAAAGCTGT